>JAYKYS010000647.1:0-5000 GCA_036924285.1 Asterella californica
GCAGAAACTGATATTGGTTTCTGAATTATTTTAATTGTTAATTGACATAGTTAGTTGATTAGTAAATATGTCCAACTGTCTCTAGTAACTTAGATATGAAAAACCCAGAGTGTATAAACAAGAGTGAAAGACCTTGTTTGAAGTATATAATCCTAAATAGGCAAGTATAGTACTTCGGTAAACATGAAAGATCTGATTGATAAGTTGTGATTCGATGGAAAATCACAAAACTCAGATAAGCGATCTAAAATAATGATTTTAATTCATAGAGATGTTACAGTTGAAACTTTACAGTATTAGATTAATTTATGTCTGAAACTGACTTTGGCTTCTGAATTATTTTAGTGATAGTAGATATAGTTACTTGACAGTGTGAATCTGCTCAACTCTCACTTGTAATTCATATTTGAAAAACCGAGGGTGTATAAGAATGTGACATTTGGCTATATATGAAGTCTTGATCCTAAAAGTTTAGGATACTAATACAAACGTCAGAGTAATATGTGTAAGATGGAGTTTACAGAGTATTGTTAGAGAAAATCATAATATATATACCGATGACATGGAATATAAATTTTTATTCAGAAGACACTTTATTTTAGAGGTTCAGAGTCTTAGATTAATTTTCATAAGAAAGTGATATTGGCTTCTGAATTATTTTAGTGATAATAGATATAGTTAGTTCATCATGTGAATGTGTTCAACTCAGAATCAACTGTAATCACTTTTTAGAGGTTCAGAGTCTTAGATCAGTTCTCATCTGAAACTGACTTTGGCTTCTAAATTATTTTAATTGCAGTTGAATAAACAATGGATAGTACAGTATGTTGTTAAGCTGTCACTTGGATTCTATATTTGATCAACTGAGGAACCCTAAACAAAAGAGGGAGAGCTGTGCGCACAGTCCTGATCAAAACTAATCGCTATAGAGGATGATCGAGTAATCCAAAACTATATGATCACGATAATCATTTATTAAGTACATATGATTCATGACATAGTGAGTGTGAAGTGTCCATATGATGGGATATTACAAATGAGTATCCATGAAAATAGTTTCTATAAAATAAATGAGCTCCAAACTGTATATATGTGATATTGATTGAAATAAACTGAAGGTGAGAAATTCAGATATGGATCCTTGAAGGGTCTAACAACTACGTGTGCTAACCACATGCAAAGTATAGAAATGATACAACCGGCAGATTTACATATACGCGGAAAGAAGCAAAGAAGGACCAAGTTTGTTCTTAAGAAAAGTTAAACCCTCCACCATCAATTTTTTGCTCACACTTTTTATGAAGGGGTGTTAAGTGACATTTGAAACGTAATAGGCAAACATGATAAACTCTTTGACAATTGCGGATACATGTATTTTAAGTACACAAGTAGTAAATAGGTGTAAATAGAACAAAGAAAAGTTTAAATACAACAACTTACATGGAGTAATGGAAAAAGTGTCCAATATTTGGGTTTATTATGTATATCTAATGGGTTGCTATGAAAGACTAATGGGTTAAAGAGATCGAAGTTACATAGAGTAATGAAAGAAGTACTACGGTATTTGGATGTATTATGAATAAGTAATGGGTTACTTAGATCGAAATGATATAGGGTAATGGAAGAAGTATTACGGTATTTGGATGTATTATGAATAAGTAATGGGTGACATAGATCAACGTCACATAGAGTAACGAAAGAAGTACTACGGTATTTGGATTTATTATGATAAACTAATGGGTTCCATATTCAAGGTTATTCAAGGTTACTGGACCAGCCAGTCCAATATTTGGGTTTATTATGTATATCTAATGGGTTGCTATGAAAGACTAATGGGTTAAAAGTGACATAGAGTAATGAAAGAAGTACTACGGTATTTGGATGTATTATGAATATGTAATGGGTTCTTAGATCGAAGTGATATAGAGTAATGGAAGAAGTACTACGGTATTTGGATGTATTATGAATAAGTAATGGGTTCTTAGATCGAAGTGATATAGAGTAATGGAAGAAGTACTACGGTATTTGGATGTATTATGAATAAGTAAGGGGTGACATAGATCAACGTCACATAGAGTAATGAAATATGTACTACGGTATTTGGATTTATTATGATAAACTAATGGGTTCCGTATTCAAGGTTATTTTATGCTGGAAGAAAGAAAAACAGACATACATACGAGCAATTAATTTATTCAGTACCAAAGAATCAATTCACGTCCAAAAATGAAAAGAACATTAGTCCACGAGTAATTAATTAGTTTAGTGCCTGGCAGCGTAATATATTTGTTCGATTGCCAAAGAATTAATTCGTAAAAAAAAGGAAAAAAGAATTGGATGCAGCACCGGGACTTCCCGGGAGGTCACCCATCCCAGTACTATTCCGGCCCAAGGGCATTTAACTGCAGAGTTCTGATGGGATCTGGTGGCGTGGCCCTGGTATGACCGCATCACGCTGCAAATGGTGGTATCCAAGTTTATAATAGCCAGTTGTTGAGGCATGAACATGGTTTAGGTAAAAGTTCGAGGGAGGAATAATGTTTATCGATGATGGAGAATTTCATAGAAAAAATCAACTCCGCGAGACAATAAACCACCGGGGAAAAGTAAACCATCGCTACATTATCGCTACATTATCGTAAACCATCGCTACATTATCAAATACACGGGAATAGTTACATCGAGTCTAAAATTTAGCTTAAAGGCCCTGAATAAAATCATACTTTGCGTTGAAGTAGTCGGAATAAGATATCGGGAGCCGTCGCAACATTAATGAATCGGGAGGAGGAGGAAAACCATCGGCACCGGAATAGTTACCATCGGGTAAAAAATGTAGGCTTAAAGGCCTCTGAATTAAATCATACTTTGCGTTGAAGTCATCGGAATGGAATATCGGGAGAGCCTCCGCAACATTAATGAATCGGGAGGAGGAGGAAAACCATCGGCACCGGAATAGTTACGTCGAGTAAAAAAAATCGGCCTAAAGGCACTGAATTAATCGTTATTTACGTTGAAGTCAACGGAATTGAATTTCGGGATCATGTCACAAAATTAAAGCAACCCCAAACATCGGGAGGAGAAGGAAACCATCGGGTCCACGGAAATAGTTACGGCCGAGTAAGAAATTAATGCTTGAAGCCCCTGAATTAAATCGTACTTTTGCGTTGAAGCGTATGGAATTTAATTTCATGAGCCCGTCGCGACACTAAACCATCGCTAATATTCGGGAGGAGGGGGAATTTCAAAAGGGACTTGACTTGATCCCTCTGAGTAATTTGTTTCGGGAGTAAAAACGGGCCTAAATTATGAATCAAGTTCAGTGGAAAGGGAAATATTTTGAATTAAAAGGGATGGGATTAAACCGGAGAAGTTCGTTAAAGGGAAATATTTAAAGTTAAAGGTATAGTAATAAAGTGAAGCAAACGGTTTGATTGATTGTTCCGAAAATAGCGTAGAAAGAAATAATAAATAAGCAATAGCAATAATTTATTCACCCTAAGTTGTAGGCAATTAATTAATAGGGTTAGTTAAATTAGGGTCCCTCTGAAAAGCAAGGGGAAAAATCAACTTAATTAATATCGGGAGGAGGAAGAAACCATCATGGAAAATTAAACCATCGGCCTCCAGGAAAAATAGTTATAATTAAATCGTACTTTGCGTTGAAATCAAAGGAATTTAATATCGGGAGCCGTCGCAGCATGAAAGCATCGCTCTATCGGGAGCCGTAGGACACAATCGGGAAAGAATATTCCATCGGGCTCCACGAAAATAGTTACATGGGGTCTTTAAATTAAGGCTTAAAGGCCCCTGGGCCAAATCATTATTTGCGTTTTCGTCAAAGGAATGGGATATCAAGAGCCGCAGCAACATTAACAAATCATAAATATCGAGAGGAGGAGGATGAACAATTGCTCGAACCCCTCGAAGCTAATTGTTTCGCGAGTAAGTGCGAGCCTAGTTCGTATAAGGAAATATTAAAAGGAGATGTTTTAACAAAGATAAAGTTATAGCAACCTAAAAAGTGAAGAAGACGGTTCAATTTATTTTTCTGAGAAAGCGTAGAAGGAAATACTGAAAAGGTATTAGCAACAAATAGTTGAAATTATTCCTCTGGAATTTGAGAAATTCGTAGAAGGAAATAGTACAAAGTTATAGCAATAACAAAGTCGATGCAATAATAAAAGCAAAGCAGTAGATTGAATAAAGCATTAAGTTCGTAATAAGGAAATATTTAAAAGTAGAAGCAATAGTAATAATTTGTTCCTCTAATGTACCGGAAATATTTAAGAAGGAAACAAGAAGAAGGGAATATGTAAAAAAAGCATGGGAAAAATCAAATATAACACATAATACATGATACAAGGAACAAATAAATTAAGAGAGCAGAAGGAAACAAAGGAGAAACACGGGATTGAAAAGATTAAAGCTGAAAGGGGGTGTGTTGTATTTATTTCCCACTAGAAATCGCAAGTATTTTACTTAGCCTTACCCTGGAATGATTAACGAGGCGGTTCGTACCCAAAATGGAGGAGTAAGGGTACTCTTTTATCCTTTTGTAATGCCTAAATGGCTTCAGAATCGCTTTCCGAGAACTTGGGCCAAAGATAGTCATGACTAACGGTAGTTGGCCCGTAGCTAAAGGTCAAATGGGGTATCTCTCGCATCGGGAGCCTTTGTCGGACACCGGGCCAGTACAGTTAAGCACTGTCTTTATCGGGACCATAACTTCGTTACCCTTCCGGAAACTTGGGCTAAAGATAGTCATGACTAAGGCTAGTTGGCCCGTAGTTAAAAGTAATCCGGGTCCCATCGCTGATCGAGATCGAGCCATCGTCTGTCGCACCGGGACCATTTGTCGGACCACGCACAGGGCAACCGGGACCATTCTCTCCTTGTCGGAACCCTTCCGAGAACTTGGGCTAAAGATAGTCAAGACTAACTAGTCGCTAAAGCAGTTAGGCGAGCCGGTGAGGACCATCGGGACCATTTTCTGGAGCCAG
>JAYKYS010000647.1:17500-29353 GCA_036924285.1 Asterella californica
CATTTGGATAATTCTTTCCATATAGACAACACTGTTTTTCTAACAGCTATTTCTACAAAGTAATTAATAATGAATTTTCTTCTCGACGTAGAGATCCATGCACATTTTCTTCTAAGTTATATGATAGTAGGTGGAAAAAATAGATATTGTATTATTTTAGCACATAGTTATTTTGAAAGTACTGCGTATATAAGATAGTGAGATACCCGTTTAGTTTTAATGATCATCCGTACTTATACTGTCAATAAGACCGTTTCATTATTTGTAGTCGTAGTAGTGAAGCTAGACTTGATATTTCGACTTAATTAAAACCTTGAATCAAGCTAATATGTAATATGCTAGAATGAAACATGAAAGTTGTTATGTGGAATATATGTATATGATAATATCCCCGCATCTAGACATTTGGATTGGTTATATTATTTTAACGTTGAGATGCACGAACTTGTTTAGACTGATCATATGCAAAACATCAAAACGTTATTGGGCTTGTGTATTTTAGGGTTAGAACGAAATATTACCTTATAAACTCATGAATATACTTGTGAGTTTACCAGTTATTGCAAATAGGTCTTGAGTGATATTTGATGAGTAGAATTTCTTGTATTTGATGAAATAGTTGGGAGGATAATTCAAACTCAATTTAACTCATTGTTGGTAAATCTGCCACTAAAATGTTGATAAACAAGATAATGTGTTTTATGTATTCTACTATGCAGATCAGAAAAGTACTTAGTACTTAGAGATGTACATGGTTGTTAATGTTCTCGAAGAGAAGAGATGCAAGTCATGAGTTAAGATAGTACTTTGGTAGTAAATTGGTACTAAGTCTGAATAAAACTTCTAATACAAAGATGAAGATGAGAACTATAACATAGTTGCAAACAAGACCATCATATTATTGTCGTCTAAGTTTCATCTCAGTTTCTTGAATAGATAGAATAAAGGATATTTCAACCTAAGATATACAAACCTCTCGTAATATATATAATCTACTACTACACATAGTATTTAGTATTTAGTTGTCAATGTAGACTCAATAATTCAGCCTAAATCTACCTTCTATTTGTTCTAGTCAAACACGAAAAAGAAAGATATAATGTTGCATAGAAAGTTCATGACGAGTATATCCTTTGATGTATCGTAAAACAATACAACAAGAGTATATTGGAGTAAAGTTTCTAAAATATATATCATTGATAGTAAATGCTACACAAAAAATACACAGTATTAATTACTACATGCAAAGCATGACAAGTATTACGTATCATTTTCATAATGGAGAGTATATCTTTGGATGAATCGTGAAACAATACATCCAAGAGTATATTGGAGTAAAGTTTCTAAAATATATATCATTGATAGTAAATGCTACATAAAAAAATACAGTATCAAATTACTACATGCAGAGCATGACAAGTTTTAAGTATCAGTGCCATAATGGAATGGATATCTTCGAGTAGAGTTTCTAATTTAAAAAACATCTGGGTATTAAACCGTACATGAAACACTGAACCATGGAAAACAGAATACAACTTATATTCAGGTTGATTTTATTATTCAAATCTTTACTCTGTATATATCTTGAACTGGTGTATATATGATAACATCCAAAAAGAACATTACCAGTTATTACAAAAGGGTCCTAAGTGATATTCATGACGAGTATATTCTTTGATGTATCGTAAAACAATACATCCAAGAGTATATTGGAATAAAGTTTCTAAAATATATATCATTGATAGTAAATGCTACATCAAAAACTTACAGTATTAGTTACTACATGCAGAGCATGACAAGTTTTAAGTATTAGTGTCATAATGGAATGGATATTTTCGAGTAGAGTTTCTAATTTAAAATACATCTGGGTATTAAATGTACATGAAACAGTGAACCATGGAAAACAGAATACAACTTTTATTCAGATTGATTTTATTATTCAAATCTTTATATGTTACCCTATGTATATCTTGAACTGGTGTATATATGATAATATCCAAAAAGAATATTATCAATTATTAGGAAAGGTTCTTAATCAAGAACCAATGTATATCAGATTATAGTACTTTGGTACTAAGGCTGAATTAAACTCTAAGAACAAATTAAGATGGTCTTATTGATGAGAAAAGTCATAAACTATCTTACATATAATATTAATTCACAAACAACTAAAGTTTGATACTATAGAGAGTCAGTCTTAAATCAAGAGAATTCAAAAATGAAGTTGAGAATTAAATATACTGTAGTTGCAAACAGTACCATCGCATTACTATCCTCTAAGTGATATTGGTGCGATTTTCTTGAGTCGATAGAATAAGTACTGCTTGTCATTAAAACCTAAGATATACCTAACTCTCGTGATGTAAATAATCTACTACTATACTTAATATGTAGTTGTCAAGTTGGACTTGATAATTCAACCTAAATACCTTTCATTTGTTTTAGTCAAGTATGAGAAAGAAAGATATAACCTTATATACATATATAAAAGTCATGACAAGTATATCTTCTTATCAATGTATTTTAAAAGAATACATTCAAGGGTAAAGTTTCTCAAACATCTATCATTGATAGTAAATCTACATAGAAAGACATATAGTATGAACTACTACATGCAGAGAATGAAAAGTAAGAAGTATATGTGTAATAATGGGATCTATATCTTGGAGTAAAGTTTCAAAAACATCTCGGTATTAAATGGAACAATAAAACATGGAAAACAGAATACAACTTATGTTCAAGTTGATTTCCTTATTGAAATCCTTATATGTTACCAGATGTATAAATATATAGCTTTAATTGGTGTATAGATGACCATATCCAAAATATTAAACCGACATTACATGTGTCTTTAAGATCTAGCCTGAAGGTATATGAAGTATATATGATGGACTACATGTGATATTCAGTTAAGTGAATATAAAATATATTTAGAATAATTGTCAAGTTATTTAAATTTAGAAATTGAACCATGTGTAGATTGACCATATGCACATATCAGAACGCTATTGGGATTATGTATTTAAGTTTTAGGGTCAGAAAAGCTTAATAAGTAAATTTTCCCGGAGAGAGGTTATCAGTTGAGGGTTATATTCGTGAAGTGAAGAGATGAATGTCATGAATTAAGGTAGAACTTCGGTAAACAGTCTAAGTAATAGTTAAAACCTATAAGATGTAAATTAATATAATGGTATTATTTGATGAAACCTAAGACACGATTTAGTATATAAATGAAATTTTAGTTTGATAATCTAGAGTCTTACGAACAAGAAAATACAAAAGATAAAGGTGAGGCCTAACTATTTATTGTTGTAAACTTCTCATTAGTGAAATATCATCTTATTGTTATCCAAGAGATTTATGGTGAGATTTATGAATCAAGTCCAGCTTAACTACTATACATACGTGCCACGTAAATAAAAATGACACTACATGTGTATTTAAGTTATATAAGGTTAGAAATGAACAGATATTATGAGTAGCTTAAGGTTTAAAGACATAAATTCGTGTAAGAATATCATAAGTCACTTTGAGAAGTATCTTCTTGTATCTGTTAGGAGAAGTATGGTTAATCAATTAAAACCAAATGTATAAACTATGAATATAAACACATATAGTAATTATATTCAGATTAAGACATATTTAGATTCACCTACACATATAGTATGTAGTAGTCAAGCTGGACTTTATAACTCAACATGATTAATATTCAATCTGTTCTGAACACTGAAAAAACTCACGTATGGAGGATAAATGATTGATAGAATAAATCATGTTGAGCATTGAAACGGAGCGTGTTCTAATTATTTGAATCATGTAATACTTAATCAACTAATTCTACTTATATTTGTTAAATATTTTGAAACCAAGTTCTACATGATAAACCAAAAAGAGAAAGATGTAGGGTTACAATATGGTACCACAAGTTTCAAAAACATCTGATATTAAATTGATACTACATGTGTATGAATAGGGTTCTAGGGTTAGGAATGAACACTATGAATATCTACGGTTTATACTTCAGAGGAATGTTTCCAGTGTAAAAGGGTCAGAAACCATCTAAATGACATTTCTAATGACATCTGAGTGAGACCAGTCTTGATCTTTAAGTTGTTGTATTTGATAGGATAAGCGACTCATTAAAAGTGAATATATATCAAACTCTTTTGAATATAGTAGTTAAGCTGGACTTGATTTTCAAACCTATATCAAGATCTTGCTTGTTTTTAACAATGAATAAACTACTATACGAGAAAAGAGAAAATTGTAATGATACGTATAAAGATGAACTTCAGTACATATGGTTAAAGTCAATAGGAAAAGCCAAGAGAGTAGAGAAAATATTAGTGGAAGAGATATAGAGATCATATTTTATTTAAACTTTGAATCAACATTTATATGAGTTAATGGAAAGGGAAGATGTAATGACGAGTACGAAGTATCAGTACTTTAACATAATACAATACATCCAATAATAAATTGGATTAAAGTTTAAAAAGCATGATGTTAAATGCTATTGTAAGATAAATAAATCAAGAATGAAGAAAATTATCAGTTGAGGGTTGTTGACGTTAAGAGAAGAGAAAATCATGAATCATGATACTACTTGGATATAATAAGATTAAATTGATATAATGGGTATTATTTGACGAAACATCAGAATATATAAAGAAATTAAAGTTTGATACTATAGAGTTTTAACAACACGAGAACACAAAAGTTGAAGTTCAAACTTAACTTTATTATCGTCTAGGACTTCCCATGAGTAATTGAACCGTAATATTATTGTCATCTAAGTCAAGTTGATGTGAATTTCTTGTGATTTTTTTTCTATTGAGAGAACAAGTAAAGTTACTCACTAGAATCTAACTTATACCAAATTCTTTTGTATATATTAGACTAGTGAAGTTATTAAAATATTCAAGACATAGATTAAAGACAACAACAAAAAACCAAGGGAGTACAGAAAATATTAGTGGTTGTTCGCTTGAGTAAAGTTTAAAAAACATAGGTGTTCAATGCTACTGCAAGATAAATGAATCAAGAATGGAGAACATTATCAGTTGAGGGTTAAGGGTTGTTGACGTTAACAGCTGAGATGTTAGTCATGAATCCTCGTACTGCTCAACATAATAAGATGAAATGAATATAATGCTATTATTTGACGAAAGTCAGATCAGATGCATAAACCATTTGATATATAAAGAAGATTAAAGTGTTACACGTAAATAAAAATGACACTATATGTGCATTTTAGTTATATAGGGTTAGAAATGAACAGATATTATGAGTAGCTTAAGGTTTAAAGACATAAATTCGTGTAAGAATATCATAAGTCACTTTGAGAAGTATCTTCTTGTATCTGTTAGGAGAAGTATGGTTAATCAATTAAAACCAAATGTATATCAAACTATATGTATAAACTATGAATATAAACACATATAGTAATTATATTCAGATTAATACATATTTAGATTCACCTACACATATAGTATGTAGTAGTCAAGCTGGACTTTATAACTCAACATGATTAATATTCAATCTGTTCTGGACACTGAAAAAACTCACGTATGGAGGATAAATGATTGATAGAATAAATCAGGTTGAGCATTGAAACGGAGCGTGTTCGAATTATTTGAATCATGTAATACTTTATCAAGTTGGACTCCTTTAAACTCTTCATAAAGTTATACATATGATCAAATGGAAAAGAAAGATGCAATGTGACATATGAGAAGTCAGTACCTCGAGTATTATAAGAAGGGAATACATGGAAGGATATACTCAAGTATAGTCTACAAAACAATTCATTTTAAATGGTACATAGGAAAACCGAACATGGAGACAGTATACAAATAGATTGATTTTATATTGGAACTAAATTCAAATATAAAGCACGTTCAACTTGGTTATCTTGACCATATGCAAGATATCAGAACGATAGCACATGTCCATTTAAGTTTGAGGGTTAGACATGAACATGAAATATCATATGCAAATAGCGTAGGGTTTAAACTCATGTAATTCTGAGGAATCTTTAAGATACATGTTAATCTTTAATACTTGAAAAGACAGAGAAGGATGTCAATAATCCATAGTGAAAAATTGAGTGATTTAATTGAAAAGCATAGATGAGTTCCATGAATTAAAATAGTACTTTGGCAAAAGTATGAGTAAATGTTGTAAGATCTTGTTAATAGAGGCTCATTGTATGAAGAAATCCTAATAAATGCATAAATGATATAAAGTTCAAGTTTTAATTCACAGAAAAATTTAGTTTAATGTTGCAGAAATTAAATGTTGGCAGAAACTGATATTGGTTTCTGAATTATTTTAATTGTTAATTGACATAGTTAGTTGATTAGTAAATATGTCCAACTGTCTCTAGTAACTTAGATATGAAAAACCCAGAGTGTATAAACAAGAGTGAAAGACCTTGTTTGAAGTATATAATCCTAAATAGGCAAGTATAGTACTTCGGTAAACATGAAAGATCTGATTGATAAGTTGTGATTCGATGGAAAATCACAAAACTCAGATAAGCGATCTAAAATAATGATTTTAATTCATAGAGATGTTACAGTTGAAACTTTACAGTATTAGATTAATTTATGTCTGAAACTGACTTTGGCTTCTGAATTATTTTAGTGATAGTAGATATAGTTACTTGACAGTGTGAATCTGCTCAACTCTCACTTGTAATTCATATTTGAAAAACCGAGGGTGTATAAGAATGTGACATTTGGCTATATATGAAGTCTTGATCCTAAAAGTTTAGGATACTAATACAAACGTCAGAGTAATATGTGTAAGATGGAGTTTACAGAGTATTGTTAGAGAAAATCATAATATATATACCGATGACATGGAATATAAATTTTTATTCAGAAGACACTTTATTTTAGAGGTTCAGAGTCTTAGATTAATTTTCATAAGAAAGTGATATTGGCTTCTGAATTATTTTAGTGATAATAGATATAGTTAGTTCATCATGTGAATGTGTTCAACTCAGAATCAACTGTAATCACTTTTTAGAGGTTCAGAGTCTTAGATCAGTTCTCATCTGAAACTGACTTTGGCTTCTAAATTATTTTAATTGCAGTTGAATAAACAATGGATAGTACAGTATGTTGTTAAGCTGTCACTTGGATTTCTATATTTGATCAACTGAGGAACCCTAAACAAAAGAGGGAGAGCTGTGCGCACAGTCCTGATCAAAACTAATCGCTATAGAGGATGATCGAGTAATCCAAAACTATATGATCACGATAATCATTTATTAAGTACATATGATTCATGACATAGTGAGTGTGAAGTGTCCATATGATGGGATATTACAAATGAGTATCCATGAAAATAGTTTCTATAAAATAAATGAGCTCCAAACTGTATATATGTGATATTGATTGAAATAAACTGAAGGTGAGAAATTCAGATATGGATCCTTGAAGGGTCTAACAACTACGTGTGCTAACCACATGCAAAGTATAGAAATGATACAACCGGCAGATTTACATATACGCGGAAAGAAGCAAAGAAGGACCAAGTTTGTTCTTAAGAAAAGTTAAACCCTCCACCATCAATTTTTTGCTCACACTTTTTATGAAGGGGTGTTAAGTGACATTTGAAACGTAATAGGCAAACATGATAAACTCTTTGACAATTGCGGATACATGTATTTTAAGTACACAAGTAGTAAATAGGTGTAAATAGAACAAAGAAAAGTTTAAATACAACAACTTACATGGAGTAATGGAAAAAGTGTCCAATATTTGGGTTTATTATGTATATCTAATGGGTTGCTATGAAAGACTAATGGGTTAAAGAGATCGAAGTTACATAGAGTAATGAAAGAAGTACTACGGTATTTGGATGTATTATGAATAAGTAATGGGTTACTTAGATCGAAATGATATAGGGTAATGGAAGAAGTATTACGGTATTTGGATGTATTATGAATAAGTAATGGGTGACATAGATCAACGTCACATAGAGTAACGAAAGAAGTACTACGGTATTTGGATTTATTATGATAAACTAATGGGTTCCATATTCAAGGTTATTCAAGGTTACTGGACCAGCCAGTCCAATATTTGGGTTTATTATGTATATCTAATGGGTTGCTATGAAAGACTAATGGGTTAAAAGTGACATAGAGTAATGAAAGAAGTACTACGGTATTTGGATGTATTATGAATATGTAATGGGTTCTTAGATCGAAGTGATATAGAGTAATGGAAGAAGTACTACGGTATTTGGATGTATTATGAATAAGTAATGGGTTCTTAGATCGAAGTGATATAGAGTAATGGAAGAAGTACTACGGTATTTGGATGTATTATGAATAAGTAAGGGGTGACATAGATCAACGTCACATAGAGTAATGAAATATGTACTACGGTATTTGGATTTATTATGATAAACTAATGGGTTCCGTATTCAAGGTTATTTTATGCTGGAAGAAAGAAAAACAGACATACATACGAGCAATTAATTTATTCAGTACCAAAGAATCAATTCACGTCCAAAAATGAAAAGAACATTAGTCCACGAGTAATTAATTAGTTTAGTGCCTGGCAGCGTAATATATTTGTTCGATTGCCAAAGAATTAATTCGTAAAAAAAAGGAAAAAAGAATTGGATGCAGCACCGGGACTTCCCGGGAGGTCACCCATCCCAGTACTATTCCGGCCCAAGGGCATTTAACTGCAGAGTTCTGATGGGATCTGGTGGCGTGGCCCTGGTATGACCGCATCACGCTGCAAATGGTGGTATCCAAGTTTATAATAGCCAGTTGTTGAGGCATGAACATGGTTTAGGTAAAAGTTCGAGGGAGGAATAATGTTTATCGATGATGGAGAATTTCATAGAAAAAATCAACTCCGCGAGACAATAAACCACCGGGGAAAAGTAAACCATCGCTACATTATCGCTACATTATCGTAAACCATCGCTACATTATCAAATACACGGGAATAGTTACATCGAGTCTAAAATTTAGCTTAAAGGCCCTGAATAAAATCATACTTTGCGTTGAAGTAGTCGGAATAAGATATCGGGAGCCGTCGCAACATTAATGAATCGGGAGGAGGAGGAAAAACCATCGGCACCGGAATAGTTACCATCGGGTAAAAAATGTAGGCTTAAAGGCCTCTGAATTAAATCATACTTTGCGTTGAAGTCATCGGAATGGAATATCGGGAGAGCCTCCGCAACATTAATGAATCGGGAGGAGGAGGAAAACCATCGGCACCGGAATAGTTACGTCGAGTAAAAAAAATCGGCCTAAAGGCACTGAATTAATCGTTATTTACGTTGAAGTCAACGGAATTGAATTTCGGGATCATGTCACAAAATTAAAGCAACCCCAAACATCGGGAGGAGAAGGAAACCATCGGGTCCACGGAAATAGTTACGGCCGAGTAAGAAATTAATGCTTGAAGCCCCTGAATTAAATCGTACTTTTGCGTTGAAGCGTATGGAATTTAATTTCATGAGCCCGTCGCGACACTAAACCATCGCTAATATTCGGGAGGAGGGGGAATTTCAAAAGGGACTTGACTTGATCCCTCTGAGTAATTTGTTTCGGGAGTAAAAACGGGCCTAAATTATGAATCAAGTTCAGTGGAAAGGGAAATATTTTGAATTAAAAGGGATGGGATTAAACCGGAGAAGTTCGTTAAAGGGAAATATTTAAAGTTAAAGGTATAGTAATAAAGTGAAGCAAACGGTTTGATTGATTGTTCCGAAAATAGCGTAGAAAGAAATAATAAATAAGCAATAGCAATAATTTATTCACCCTAAGTTGTAGGCAATTAATTAATAGGGTTAGTTAAATTAGGGTCCCTCTGAAAAGCAAGGGGAAAAATCAACTTAATTAATATCGGGAGGAGGAAGAAACCATCATGGAAAATTAAACCATCGGCCTCCAGGAAAAATAGTTATAATTAAATCGTACTTTGCGTTGAAATCAAAGGAATTTAATATCGGGAGCCGTCGCAGCATGAAAGCATCGCTCTATCGGGAGCCGTAGGACACAATCGGGAAAGAATATTCCATCGGGCTCCACGAAAATAGTTACATGGGGTCTTTAAATTAAGGCTTAAAGGCCCCTGGGCCAAATCATTATTTGCGTTTTCGTCAAAGGAATGGGATATCAAGAGCCGCAGCAACATTAACAAATCATAAATATCGAGAGGAGGAGGATGAACAATTGCTCGAACCCCTCGAAGCTAATTGTTTCGCGAGTAAGTGCGAGCCTAGTTCGTATAAGGAAATATTAAAAGGAGATGTTTTAACAAAGATAAAGTTATAGCAACCTAAAAAGTGAAGAAGACGGTTCAATTTATTTTTCTGAGAAAGCGTAGAAGGAAATACTGAAAAGGTATTAGCAACAAATAGTTGAAATTATTCCTCTGGAATTTGAGAAATTCGTAGAAGGAAATAGTACAAAGTTATAGCAATAACAAAGTCGATGCAATAATAAAAGCAAAGCAGTAGATTGAATAAAGCATTAAGTTCGTAATAAGGAAATATTTAAAAGTAGAAGCAATAGTAATAATTTGTTCCTCTAATGTACCGGAAATATTTAAGAAGGAAACAAGAAGAAGGGAATATGTAAAAAAAGCATGGGAAAAATCAAATATAACACATAATACATGATACAAGGAACAAATAAATTAAGAGAGCAGAAGGAAACAAAGGAGAAACACGGGATTGAAAAGATTAAAGCTGAAAGGGGGTGTGTTGTATTTATTTCCCACTAGAAATCGCAAGTATTTTACTTAGCCTTACCCTGGAATGATTAACGAGGCGGTTCGTACCCAAAATGGAGGAGTAAGGGTACTCTTTTATCCTTTTGTAATGCCTAAATGGCTTCAGAATCGCTTTCCGAGAACTTGGGCCAAAGATAGTCATGACTAACGGTAGTTGGCCCGTAGCTAAAGGTCAAATGGGGTATCTCTCGCATCGGGAGCCTTTGTCGGACACCGGGCCAGTACAGTTAAGCACTGTCTTTATCGGGACCATAACTTCGTTACCCTTCCGGAAACTTGGGCTAAAGATAGTCATGACTAAGGCTAGTTGGCCCGTAGTTAAAAGTAATCCGGGTCCCATCGCTGATCGAGATCGAGCCATCGTCTGTCGCACCGGGACCATTTGTCGGACCACGCACAGGGCAACCGGGACCATTCTCTCCTTGTCGGAACCCTTCCGAGAACTTGGGCTAAAGATAGTCAAGACTAACTAGTCGCTAAAGCAGTTAGGCGAGCCGGTGAGGACCATCGGGACCATTTTCTGGAGCCAGCAACCCGAGCAGCCTAGAGATGCTTTGTACATCGAGTGTGTCGAGGGACCACGGGCATGAGAAGCCTGGAGTATTGGAACCAATTCTGGGACCATCGAACCGGCCGTGGATCAATTTTGGTCGGGGCGAGGGTTTAGGGAAGGATCAGAGATGGGACCATTTTGGGCATTGATGGAGTTAAGAGTCAATACCTTTTTGGGGTTGATCTGGGCGGGGCGGGGCGGGGTTGGAGTAAAGTAGGGTCTCTGATGGATCAGCGAGCAGATCAGATCTGGGACCACGTAACCCACAACCCTCCCTCCGGGTGGATGGGTTGGGGTAGTGGAGGGTGTAAGGGTGGTCTCCCAACCAAAGGGCGGGCGGTCTGGCTGGTCCCGCGGATGATCCAGAGAAACACAACCCGAGACAGTGTGGTCTCCACAACCACAACCCATCCGACCGTGGTTGCCTCTGTACGTACGAGGTTGCCAGCGGTACTAACTAGGTTAGAGCCCGCCTTCGTACGTGTGGCGTGGCCCAATGAGAGAGAAGAACCAGGTAAATTTGAA
>JAYKYS010000648.1:0-15000 GCA_036924285.1 Asterella californica
GAATTCTTCTACTCTTTTATATAACACACAGAGTTCATTTGTACACGCTCTGATTTTTCTGTACTCGTATATTTCTACTCTATATGTACTTCCCTCGAATATGGCCTGAACGGGGAAGAAACAGATTTCGAAATTCCTCCAATTTATAATGCCTTTTTTTATATGGAGGAAAATCCGTGGGTTTTTTTTTTTCTTAATGTACTTCTGGAGGTCGAGGCTCGTGTTGAGAGGGCTTGAAATTTTGCTAAGTGTTGGGGTGTCGCAGAAGGTGCCACGTGGCCACACGTGGGAGTCTTCACACGTGTGGCATTCTAGTCACTAGAAGAGGGAAGCGCCTTAGTATGCTCTACTTGTTCGCCAACGTTGGGGGGTTTCACACGTGGGAGTTCTCACGTGGGAACCCTAAACCGTACAGAAGTAGAAACAGCCAAGTTCTTTAGGGTTGGGGTACTTTGAATAATAACAATATTCTGTTCATATTTTAGTTAGGTTTAACCCTTATCGCACGTGGGAATGGGTTCTGAATAATAACAATATGTTCACATTTTAGTAGTTAGTCTTTAGGACAAGGTCTTTGTTTCGCTAAGTGTTGGGGTGTAGAGGCGGCTGCCACGTGTCCTCATGTGTGTGGTCCCAGCGGTTTTTTGTTATGTGACGAGGTGTTTATCGTTCGCACGTGCGAAACAAGGTGTTTTGGTGTGTGGAGGGTCGAAAATTACCATCTACTTCCGTGGGGGGTGGGTTGAGAGTTCTCACGTGCCACGAGTTACTTCAAGGGAATTTAAGATTATTATTATTATTATTATTATTATTATTATTACTACTACTCTGTTTGAACTCTAAAATTCTAACCCGCACGTGAGAACAAGGCTTTTTCTTTTCTTCTTTCTTTTGACCAAGTGTTGGAAGTGGGTGCCACGTGGACGCACGTGTGAGGGAAAACCTAGACCTCGAAAACGGCCATCTATACGGATTTTTCTTCTCGTGTGGAATTCCAATGCCACGTGGCCATACGTGTGGAAAGGTTTTCAAGAAATGTGAACCGTAATAAATCTACCACGTGGCACTCTCTCATTCGCAGTACTCCTTCATTTTTTAGGAGATGGAAATGAGTACCTCTTATGTACTCAGAAAATCCCTTTCCCTGAATGTTGGAAGTAG
Organism: Asterella californica; assembly: GCA_036924285.1. Taxonomy (NCBI): domain Eukaryota; kingdom Viridiplantae; phylum Streptophyta; class Marchantiopsida; order Marchantiales; family Aytoniaceae; genus Asterella; species Asterella californica. The sequence continues at coordinate 1,162 of JAYKYS010000648.1, forward strand.
GGATGTTGCCACGTGTCAACACGTGAGGGTGCTCTTATATCGCCAGAATACTCGAAATTTATGCGGAAGTATGATTTCCGTCTAAATGTTGGGTTGGATGCCACGTGGACTTACGTGCGGAGTCCCACTCAATATCCCTTATTCTTTTGACACGTGGCAGTGTTCTGCCACTCATATCCAAACCTGGAATGGACAAAATGCCAACTTGCCACGTGGATTAGCCCGCAGGTGTGTCCGAACACAGAAAATGGCCAAGGTAAAAAGGAACACCAAATTCAATTATTTAAATATTATTCTTTTTTATTATTTCTAATTTTATTTATTTATCTCTTATTCATTTATTCATTCTTTAATTTTTATCTATTTATTCTTAATTTTTATCTATTTATTTATCTATTTACTCAATTAATTCAAATTTACCTGGTTCTTCTCTCTCATTGGGCCACGCCACACGTACGAAGGCGGGCTCTAACCTAGTTAGTACCGCTGGCAACCTCGTACGTACAGAGGCAACCACGGTCGGATGGGTTGTGGTTGTGGAGACCACACTGTCTCGGGTTGTGTTTCTCTGGATCATCCGCGGGACCAGCCAGACCGCCCGCCCTTTGGTTGGGAGACCACCCTTACACCCTCCACTACCCCAACCCATCCACCCGGAGGGAGGGTTGTGGGTTACGTGGTCCCAGATCTGATCTGCTCGCTGATCCATCAGAGACCCTACTTTACTCCAACCCCGCCCCGCCCCGCCCAGATCAACCCCAAAAAGGTATTGACTCTTAACTCCATCAATGCCCAAAATGGTCCCATCTCTGATCCTTCCCTAAACCCTCGCCCCGACCAAAATTGATCCACGGCCGGTTCGATGGTCCCAGAATTGGTTCCAATACTCCAGGCTTCTCATGCCCGTGGTCCGACACTCGATGTACAAAGCATCTCTAGGCTGCTCGGGTTGCTGGCTCCAGAAAATGGTCCCGATGGTCCTCACCGGCTCGCCTAACTGCTTTAGCGACTAGTTAGTCTTGACTATCTTTAGCCCAAGTTCTCGGAAGGGTTCCGACAAGGAGAGAATGGTCCCGGTTGCCCTGTGCGTGGTCCGACAAATGGTCCCGGTGCGACACACGATGGCTCGATCTCGATCAGCGATGGGACCCGGATTACTTTTAACTACGGGCCAACTAGCCTTAGTCATGACTATCTTTAGCCCAAGTTTCCGGAAGGGTAACGAAGTTATGCTCCCGATAAAGACAGTGCTTAACTGTACTGGCCCGGTGTCCGACAAAGGCTCCCGATGCGAGAGATACCCCATTTGACCTTTAGCTACGGGCCAACTACCGTTAGTCATGACTATCTTTGGCCCAAGTTCTCGGAAAGCGATTCTGAAGCCATTTAGGCATTACAAAAGGATAAAAGAGTACCCTTACTCCTCCATTTTGGGTACGAACCGCCTCGTTAATCATTCCAGGGTAAGGCTAAGTAAAATACTTGCGATTTCTAGTGGGAAATAAATACAACACACCCCCTTTCAGCTTGTATCTTTTCAATCCCGTGTTTCTCCTTTGTTTCCTTCTGCTCTCTTTAATTTATTTGTTCCTTGTATCATGTATTATGTGTTATATTTGATTTTTCCCATGCTTTTTTTACATATTCCCTTCTTCTTGTTTCCTTCTTAAATATTTCCGGTACATTAGAGGAACAAATTATTACTATTGCTTCTACTTTTAAATATTTCCTTATTACGAACTTAATGCTTTATTCAATCTACTGCTTTGCTTTTATTATTGCATCGACTTTGTTATTGCTATAACTTTGTACTATTTCCTTCTACGAATTTCTCAAATTCCAGAGGAATAATTTCAACTATTTGTTGCTAATACCTTTTCAGTATTTCCTTCTACGCTTTCTCAGAAAAATAAATTGAACCGTCTTCTTCACTTTTTAGGTTGCTATAACTTTATCTTTGTTAAAACATCTCCTTTTAATATTTCCTTATACGAACTAGGCTCGCACTTACTCGCGAAACAATTAGCTTCGAGGGGTTCGAGCAATTGTTCATCCTCCTCCTCTCGATATTTATGATTTGTTAATGTTGCTGCGGCTCTTGATATCCCATTCCTTTGACGAAAACGCAAATAATGATTTGGCCCAGGGGCCTTTAAGCCTTAATTTAAAGACCCCATGTAACTATTTTCGTGGAGCCCGATGGAATATTCTTTCCCGATTGTGTCCTACGGCTCCCGATAGAGCGATGCTTTCATGCTGCGACGGCTCCCGATATTAAATTCCTTTGATTTCAACGCAAAGTACGATTTAATTATAACTATTTTTCCTGGAGGCCGATGGTTTAATTTTCCATGATGGTTTCTTCCTCCTCCCGATATTAATTAAGTTGATTTTTCCCCTTGCTTTTCAGAGGGACCCTAATTTAACTAACCCTATTAATTAATTGCCTACAACTTAGGGTGAATAAATTATTGCTATTGCTTATTTATTATTTCTTTCTACGCTATTTTCGGAACAATCAATCAAACCGTTTGCTTCACTTTATTACTATACCTTTAACTTTAAATATTTCCCTTTAACGAACTTCTCCGGTTTAATCCCATCCCTTTTAATTCAAAATATTTCCCTTTCCACTGAACTTGATTCATAATTTAGGCCCGTTTTTACTCCCGAAACAAATTACTCAGAGGGATCAAGTCAAGTCCCTTTTGAAATTCCCCCTCCTCCCGAATATTAGCGATGGTTTAGTGTCGCGACGGGCTCATGAAATTAAATTCCATACGCTTCAACGCAAAAGTACGATTTAATTCAGGGGCTTCAAGCATTAATTTCTTACTCGGCCGTAACTATTTCCGTGGACCCGATGGTTTCCTTCTCCTCCCGATGTTTGGGGTTGCTTTAATTTTGTGACATGATCCCGAAATTCAATTCCGTTGACTTCAACGTAAATAACGATTAATTCAGTGCCTTTAGGCCGAATTTTTTTACTCGACGTAACTATTCCGGTGCCGATGGTTTTCCTCCTCCTCCCGATTCATTAATGTTGCGGAGGCTCTCCCGATATTCCATTCCGATGACTTCAACGCAAAGTATGATTTAATTCAGAGGCCTTTAAGCCTACATTTTTTACCCGATGGTAACTATTCCGGTGCCGATGGTTTTCCTCCTCCTCCCGATTCATTAATGTTGCGACGGCTCCCGATATCTTATTCCGACTACTTCAACGCAAAGTATGATTTTATTCAGGGCCTTTAAGCTAAATTTTACACTCGATGTAACTATTCCCGTGTATTTGATAATGTAGCGATGGTTTACGATAATGTAGCGATAATGTAGCGATGGTTTACTTTTCCCCGGTGGTTTATTGTCTCGCGGAGTTGATTTTTTCTATGAAATTCTCCATCATCGATAAACATTATTCCTCCCTCGAACTTTTACCTAAACCATGTTCATGCCTCAACAACTGGCTATTATAAACTTGGATACCGCCATTTGCAGCGTGATGCGGTCATACCAGGGCCACGCCACCAGATCCCATCAGAACTCTGCAGTTAAATGCCCTTGGGCCGGAATAGTACTGGGATGGGTGACCTCCCGGGAAGTCCCGGTGCTGCATCCAATTCTTTTTTCCTTTTTTTTACGAATTAATTCTTTGGCAATCGAACAAATATATTACGCTGCCAGGCACTAAACTAATTAATTACTCGTGGACTAATGTTCTTTTCATTTTTGGACGTGAATTGATTCTTTGGTACTGAATAAATTAATTGCTCGTATGTATGTCTGTTTTTCTTTCTTCCAGCATAAAATAACCTTGAATACGGAACCCATTAGTTTATCATAATAAATCCAAATACCGTAGTACATATTTCATTACTCTATGTGACGTTGATCTATGTCACCCCTTACTTATTCATAATACATCCAAATACCGTAGTACTTCTTCCATTACTCTATATCACTTCGATCTAAGAACCCATTACTTATTCATAATACATCCAAATACCGTAGTACTTCTTCCATTACTCTATATCACTTCGATCTAAGAACCCATTACATATTCATAATACATCCAAATACCGTAGTACTTCTTTCATTACTCTATGTCACTTTTAACCCATTAGTCTTTCATAGCAACCCATTAGATATACATAATAAACCCAAATATTGGACTGGCTGGTCCAGTAACCTTGAATAACCTTGAATATGGAACCCATTAGTTTATCATAATAAATCCAAATACCGTAGAACTTCTTTCGTTACTCTATGTGACGTTGATCTATGTCACCCATTACTTATTCATAATACATCCAAATACCGTAATACTTCTTCCATTACCCTATATCATTTCGATCTAAGTAACCCATTACTTATTCATAATACATCCAAATACCGTAGTACTTCTTCCATTACTCTATATCACTTCGATCTAAGAACCCATTACATATTCATAATACATCCAAATACCGTAGTACTTCTTTCATTACTCTATGTCACTTTTAACCCATTAGTCTTTCATAGCAACCCATTAGATATACATAATAAACCCAAATATTGGACTGGCTGGTCCAGTAACCTTGAATAACCTTGAATATGGAACCCATGTAGTTTATCATAATAAATCCAAATACCGTAGTACTTCTTTCGTTACTCTATGTGACGTTGATCTATGTCACACCATTACTTATTCATAATACATCCAAATACCGTAATACTTCTTCCATTACCCTATATCATTTCGATCTAAGTAACCCATTACTTATTCATAATACATCACAAATACCGTAGTACTTCTTTCATTACTCTATGTAACTTCGATCTCTTTAACCCATTAGTCTTTCATAGCAACCCATTAGATATACGTAATAAACCCAAATATTGGACACTTTTTCCATTACTCCATGTAAGTTGTTGTATTTAAACTTTTCTTTGTTCTATTTACACCTATTTACTACTTGTGTACTTAAAATACATGTATCCGCAATTGTCAAAGAGTTTATCATGTTTGCCTATTACGTTTCAAATGTCACTTAACACCCCTTCATAAAAAGTGTGAGCAAAAATTGATGGTGGAGGGTTTAACTTTTCTAAGAACAAACTTGGTCCTTCTTTGCTTCTTTCCGCGTATATGTAAATCTGCCGGTTGTATCATTTTCTATACTTTGCATGTGGTTAGCACACGTAGTTGTTAGACCCTTCAAGGATCCATATCTGAATTCTCACCTTCAGTTTATTTCAATCAATATCACATATATACAGTTTGGAGCTCATTTATTTTATAGAAACTATTTTCATGGATACTCATTTGTAATATCCCATCATATGGACACTTCACACTCACTATGTCATGAATCATATGTACTTAATAAATGATTATCGTGATCATATAGTTTTGGATTACTCGATCATCCTCTATAGCGATTAGTTTTGATCAGGACTGTGCGCACAGCTCTCCCTCTTTTGTTTAGGGTTCCTCAGTTGATCAAATATAGAATCCAAGTGACAGCTTAACAACATACTGTACTATCCATTGTTTATTCAACTGCAATTAAAATAATTTAGAAGCCAAAGTCAGTTTCAGATGAAAACTGATCTAAGACTCTGAACCTCTAAAAAGTGATTACAGTTGATTCTGAGTTGAACACATTCACATGATGAACTAACTATATCTATTATCGCTAAAATAATTCAGAAGCCAATATCACTTTCTTATGAAAATTAATCTAAGACTCTGAACCTCTAAAATAAAGTGTCTTCTGAATAAAAATTTATATTCCATGTCATCGGTATATATATTATGATTTTCTCTAACAATACTCTGTAAACTCCATCTTACACATATTACTCTGACGTTTGTATTAGTATCCTAAACTTTTAGGATCAAGACTTCATATATAGCCAAATGTCACATTCTTATACACCCTCGGTTTTTCAAATATGAATTACAAGTGAGAGTTGAGCAGATTCACACTGTCAAGTAACTATATCTACTATCACTAAAATAATTCAGAAGCCAAAGTCAGTTTCAGACATAAATTAATCTAATACTGTAAAGTTTCAACTGTAACATCTCTATGAATTAAAATCATTATTTTTAGATCGCTTATCTGAGTTTTGTGATTTTCCATCGAATCACAACTTATCAATCAGATCTTTCATGTTTACCGAAGTACTATACTTGCCTATTTAGGATTATATACTTCAAACAAGGTCTTTCACTCTTGTTTATACACTCTGGGTTTTTCATATCTAAGTTACTAGAGACAGTTGGACATATTTACTAATCAACTAACTATGTCAATTAACAATTAAAATAATTCAGAAACCAATATCAGTTTCTGCCAACATTTAATTTCTGCAACATTAAACTAAATTTTTCTGTGAATTAAAACTTGAACTTTATATCATTTATGCATTTATTAGGATTTCTTCATACAATGAGCCTCTATTAACAAGATCTTACAACATTTACTCATACTTTTGCCAAAGTACTATTTTAATTCATGGAACTCATCTATGCTTTTCAATTAAATCACTCAATTTTTCACTATGGATTATTGACATCCTTCTCTGTCTTTTCAAGTATTAAAGATTAACATGTATCTTAAAGATTCCTCAGAATTACATGAGTTTAAACCCTACGCTATTTGCATATGATATTTCATGTTCATGTCTAACCCTCAAACTTAAATGGACATGTGCTATCGTTCTGATATCTTGCATATGGTCAAGATAACCAAGTTGAACGTGCTTTATATTTGAATTTAGTTCCAATATAAAATCAATCTATTTGTATACTGTCTCCATGTTCGGTTTTCCTATGTACCATTTAATATGAATTGTTTTGTAGACTATACTTGAGTATATCCTTCCATGTATTCCCTTCTTATAATACTCGAGGTACTGACTTCTCATATGTCACATTGCATCTTTCTTTTCCATTTGATCATATGTATAACTTTATGAAGAGTTTAAAGGAGTCCAACTTGATAAAGTATTACATGATTCAAATAATTCGAACACGCTCCGTTTCAATGCTCAACCTGATTTATTCTATCAATCATTTATCCTCCATACGTGAGTTTTTTCAGTGTCCAGAACAGATTGAATATTAATCATGTTGAGTTATAAAGTCCAGCTTGACTACTACATACTATATGTGTAGGTGAATCTAAATATGTATTAATCTGAATATAATTACTATATGTGTTTATATTCATAGTTTATACATATAGTTTGATATACATTTGGTTTTAATTGATTAACCATACTTCTCCTAACAGATACAAGAAGATACTTCTCAAAGTGACTTATGATATTCTTACACGAATTTATGTCTTTAAACCTTAAGCTACTCATAATATCTGTTCATTTCTAACCCTATATAACTAAAATGCACATATAGTGTCATTTTTATTTACGTGTAACACTTTAATTTTCTTTATATATCAAATGGTTTATGCATCTGATCTGACTTTCGTCAAATAATAGCATTATATTCATTTCATCTTATTATGTTGAGCAGTACGAGGATTCATGACTAACATCTCAGCTGTTAACGTCAACAACCCTTAACCCTCAACTGATAATGTTCTCCATTCTTGATTCATTTATCTTGCAGTAGCATTGAACACCTATGTTTTTTAAACTTTACTCAAGCGAACAACCACTAATATTTTCTGTACTCCCTTGGTTTTTTGTTGTTGTCTTTAATCTATGTCTTGAATATTTTAATAACTTCACTAGTCTAATATATACAAAAGAATTTGGTATAAGTTAGATTCTAGTGAGTAACTTTACTTGTTCTCTCAATAGAAAAAAAATCACAAGAAATTCACATCAACTTGACTTAGATGACAATAATATTACGGTTCAATTACTCATGGGAAGTCCTAGACGATAATAAAGTTAAGTTTGAACTTCAACTTTTGTGTTCTCGTGTTGTTAAAACTCTATAGTATCAAACTTTAATTTCTTTATATATTCTGATGTTTCGTCAAATAATACCCATTATATCAATTTAATCTTATTATATCCAAGTAGTATCATGATTCATGATTTTCTCTTCTCTTAACGTCAACAACCCTCAACTGATAATTTTCTTCATTCTTGATTTATTTATCTTACAATAGCATTTAACATCATGCTTTTTAAACTTTAATCCAATTTATTATTGGATGTATTGTATTATGTTAAAGTACTGATACTTCGTACTCGTCATTACATCTTCCCTTTCCATTAACTCATATAAATGTTGATTCAAAGTTTAAATAAAATATGATCTCTATATCTCTTCCACTAATATTTTCTCTACTCTCTTGGCTTTTCCTATTGACTTTAACCATATGTACTGAAGTTCATCTTTATACGTATCATTACAATTTTCTCTTTTCTCGTATAGTAGTTTATTCATTGTTAAAAACAAGCAAGATCTTGATATAGGTTTGAAAATCAAGTCCAGCTTAACTACTATATTCAAAAGAGTTTGATATATATTCACTTTTAATGAGTCGCTTATCCTATCAAATACAACAACTTAAAGATCAAGACTGGTCTCACTCAGATGTCATTAGAAATGTCATTTAGATGGTTTCTGACCCTTTTACACTGGAAACATTCCTCTGAAGTATAAACCGTAGATATTCATAGTGTTCATTCCTAACCCTAGAACCCTATTCATACACATGTAGTATCAATTTAATATCAGATGTTTTTGAAACTTGTGGTACCATATTGTAACCCTACATCTTTCTCTTTTTGGTTTATCATGTAGAACTTGGTTTCAAAATATTTAACAAATATAAGTAGAATTAGTTGATTAAGTATTACATGATTCAAATAATTAGAACACGCTCCGTTTCAATGCTCAACATGATTTATTCTATCAATCATTTATCCTCCATACGTGAGTTTTTTCAGTGTTCAGAACAGATTGAATATTAATCATGTTGAGTTATAAAGTCCAGCTTGACTACTACATACTATATGTGTAGGTGAATCTAAATATGTCTTAATCTGAATATAATTACTATATGTGTTTATATTCATAGTTTATACATTTGGTTTTAATTGATTAACCATACTTCTCCTAACAGATACAAGAAGATACTTCTCAAAGTGACTTATGATATTCTTACACGAATTTATGTCTTTAAACCTTAAGCTACTCATAATATCTGTTCATTTCTAACCTTATATAACTTAAATACACATGTAGTGTCATTTTTATTTACGTGGCACGTATGTATAGTAGTTAAGCTGGACTTGATTCATAAATCTCACCATAAATCTCTTGGATAACAATAAGATGATATTTCACTAATGAGAAGTTTACAACAATAAATAGTTAGGCCTCACCTTTATCTTTTGTATTTTCTTGTTCGTAAGACTCTAGATTATCAAACTAAAATTCCATTTATATACTAAATCGTGTCTTAGGTTTCATCAAATAATACCATTATATTAATTTACATCTTATAGGTTTTAACTATTACTTAGACTGTTTACCGAAGTTCTACCTTAATTCATGACATTCATCTCTTCACTTCACGAATATAACCCTCAACTGATAACCTCTCTCCGGGAAAATTTACTTATTAAGCTTTTCTGACCCTAAAACTTAAATACATAATCCCAATAGCGTTCTGATATGTGCATATGGTCAATCTACACATGGTTCAATTTCTAAATTTAAATAACTTGACAATTATTCTAAATATATTTTATATTCACTTAACTGAATATCACATGTAGTCCATCATATATACTTCATATACCTTCAGGCTAGATCTTAAAGACACATGTAATGTCGGTTTAATATTTTGGATATGGTCATCTATACACCAATTAAAGCTATATATTTATACATCTGGTAACATATAAGGATTTCAATAAGGAAATCAACTTGAACATAAGTTGTATTCTGTTTTCCATGTTTTATTGTTCCATTTAATACCGAGATGTTTTTGAAACTTTACTCCAAGATATAGATCCCATTATTACACATATACTTCTTACTTTTCATTCTCTGCATGTAGTAGTTCATACTATATGTCTTTCTATGTAGATTTACTATCAATGATAGATGTTTGAGAAACTTTACCCTTGAATGTATTCTTTTAAAATACATTGATAAGAAGATATACTTGTCATGACTTTTATATATGTATATAAGGTTATATCTTTCTTTCTCATACTTGACTAAAACAAATGAAAGGTATTTAGGTTGAATTATCAAGTCCAACTTGACAACTACATATTAAGTATAGTAGTAGATTATTTACATCACGAGAGTTAGGTATATCTTAGGTTTTAATGACAAGCAGTACTTATTCTATCGACTCAAGAAAATCGCACCAATATCACTTAGAGGATAGTAATGCGATGGTACTGTTTGCAACTACAGTATATTTAATTCTCAACTTCATTTTTGAATTCTCTTGATTTAAGACTGACTCTCTATAGTATCAAACTTTAGTTGTTTGTGAATTAATATTATATGTAAGATAGTTTATGACTTTTCTCATCAATAAGACCATCTTAATTTGTTCTTAGAGTTTAATTCAGCCTTAGTACCAAAGTACTATAATCTGATATACATTGGTTCTTGATTAAGAACCTTTCCTAATAATTGATAATATTCTTTTTGGATATTATCATATATACACCAGTTCAAGATATACATAGGGTAACATATAAAGATTTGAATAATAAAATCAATCTGAATAAAAGTTGTATTCTGTTTTCCATGGTTCACTGTTTCATGTACATTTAATACCCAGATGTATTTTAAATTAGAAACTCTACTCGAAAATATCCATTCCATTATGACACTAATACTTAAAACTTGTCATGCTCTGCATGTAGTAACTAATACTGTAAGTTTTTGATGTAGCATTTACTATCAATGATATATATTTTAGAAACTTTATTCCAATATACTCTTGGATGTATTGTTTTACGATACATCAAAGAATATACTCGTCATGAATATCACTTAGGACCCTTTTGTAATAACTGGTAATGTTCTTTTTGGATGTTATCATATATACACCAGTTCAAGATATATACAGAGTAAAGATTTGAATAATAAAATCAACCTGAATATAAGTTGTATTCTGTTTTCCATGGTTCAGTGTTTCATGTACGGTTTAATACCCAGATGTTTTTTAAATTAGAAACTCTACTCGAAGATATCCATTCCATTATGGCACTGATACTTAAAACTTGTCATGCTCTGCATGTAGTAATTTGATACTGTATTTTTTTATGTAGCATTTACTATCAATGATATATATTTTAGAAACTTTACTCCAATATACTCTTGGATGTATTGTTTCACGATTCATCCAAAGATATACTCTCCATTATGAAAATGATACGTAATACTTGTCATGCTTTGCATGTAGTAATTAATACTGTGTATTTTTTGTGTAGCATTTACTATCAATGATATATATTTTAGAAACTTTACTCCAATATACTCTTGTTGTATTGTTTTTCGATACATCAAAGGATATACTCGTCATGAACTTTCTATGCAACATTATATCTTTCTTTTTCGTGTTTGACTAGAACAAATAGAAGGTAGATTTAGGCTGAATTATTGAGTCTACATTGACAACTAAATACTAAATACTATGTGTAGTAGTAGATTATATATATTACGAGAGGTTTGTATATCTTAGGTTGAAATATCCTTTATTCTATCTATTCAAGAAACTGAGATGAAACTTAGACGACAATAATATGATGGTCTTGTTTGCAACTATGTTATAGTTCTCATCTTCATCTTTGTATTAGAAGTTTTATTCAGACTTAGTACCAATTTACTACCAAAGTACTATCTTAACTCATGACTTGCATCTCTTCTCTTCGAGAACATTAACAACCATGTACATCTCTAAGTACTAAGTACTTTTCTGATCTGCATAGTAGAATACATAAAACACATTATCTTGTTTATCAACATTTTAGTGGCAGATTTACCAACAATGAGTTAAATTGAGTTTGAATTATCCTCCCAACTATTTCATCAAATACAAGAAATTCTACTCATCAAATATCACTCAAGACCTATTTGCAATAACTGGTAAACTCACAAGTATATTCATGAGTTTATAAGGTAATATTTCGTTCTAACCCTAAAATACACAAGCCCAATAACGTTTTGATGTTTTGCATATGATCAGTCTAAACAAGTTCGTGCATCTCAACGTTAAAATAATATAACCAATCCAAATGTCTAGATGCGGGGATATTATCATATACATATATTCCACATAACAACTTTCATGTTTCATTCTAGCATATTACATATTAGCTTGATTCAAGGTTTTAATTAAGTCGAAATATCAAGTCTAGCTTCACTACTACGACTACAAATAATGAAACGGTCTTATTGACAGTATAAGTACGGATGATCATTAAAACTAAACGGGTATCTCACTATCTTATATACGCAGTACTTTCAAAATAACTATGTGCTAAAATAATACAATATCTATTTTTTCCACCTACTATCATATAACTTAGAAGAAAATGTGCATGGATCTCTACGTCGAGAAGAAAATTCATTATTAATTACTTTGTAGAAATAGCTGTTAGAAAAACAGTGTTGTCTATATGGAAAGAATTATCCAAATGGGTTTAGTACTAAATGAAGATAACATATTTCTAAAAGACAAGTTTGAGATAAAACAACCCGTTAGAACATCTACATATTCTATTAATATTAGAGACTTAAAATAAAGACAAGTCAACTTATAAATTCTCTCTCCTTGAGAATAATAACGATGTAAAATTGGTTAAACTTTTGATGATATAATATCTTACTTATTCTGATATTATATCACCAAAATATGACACTTAGATGACAATCATATGATGGTCTTGTTTGCAGCAATAGTATATTTAGTTCTCATCCTCCTCTTTGTATTCTCTTGATGTTAGACTCTATAATATCAAACTTGAGTTATGTGTGAACTAATATGCATATATCAGATCGTTTGCGATTTCCACCTGTAAGATCATCTTGAATTCACTAAAATAATAAAATATATTATTTAGCACCTCCTAACATAAGCGACCTCAAGTATAACTTAGAAGATAATGTGCATGGATCTTTATGTAATCTGGTTATCAAGAAGAAAATCCATCACTAATTACATTGAAGATCTCGCTGTTAGAAAATATACCCAAACTCGTATTCACCACCAATTTCGTTTATCCACCCTTTATCCGATCTTAGGTATATCATTGATAAGATGATAGATAATTAAAATAAAGAAATTCAACTTATAAGTTCTCTTTCCTCGAGAATAATTACGGTATACAATTAGCAGATCTTTTGGTGATATAATATCTTACTTATTCGTCATTACTTTGTAGACATCGCTGTAAGAAAATATGTATGAATACAATTATCAAAATATATATTTTTACTAAATGAATAAGATATGTTTATGAAAGATAAACTAAAATTAAAACTACTCATTAGATCATCTCGTTATTATGCATGCAGCATATTTATTACCACTAAATGAATGGTTCTGATCTTTACTGTACATTTTAGCACATATATAGATTATTGATAAAATCATGGAGAATATAAATGCAGATAAATAAATTTATAAGTTCTCTCGCCCCGAAAATAATTATGGTTCGAAGTATAAAATTAATAGATTTCTTGGTGATGTAATATCATTCTTAACCCATCGTTTTATATTTTTCCAGGATTTTCTGTCTAATTATCAGTTGAAATTATATTCGGCTGATTAAACCGTCCCCATTTGACCTGAAATTTTCCCCTCGGGTAGCTCGAGAGTAGTCCTCACACCT
>JAYKYS010000648.1:27500-29351 GCA_036924285.1 Asterella californica
AATAAATACAACACACCCCCTTTCAGCTTGTATCTTTTCAATCCCGTGTTTCTCCTTTGTTTCCTTCTGCTCTCTTAATTTATTTGTTCCTTGTATCATGTATTATGTGTTATATTTGATTTTTCCCATGCTTTTTTTACATATTCCCTTCTTCTTGTTTCCTTCTTAAATATTTCCGGTACATTAGAGGAACAAATTATTACTATTGCTTCTACTTTTAAATATTTCCTTATTACGAACTTAATGCTTTATTCAATCTACTGCTTTGCTTTTATTATTGCATCGACTTTGTTATTGCTATAACTTTGTACTATTTCCTTCTACGAATTTCTCAAATTCCAGAGGAATAATTTCAACTATTTGTTGCTAATACCTTTTCAGTATTTCCTTCTACGCTTTCTCAGAAAAATAAATTGAACCGTCTTCTTCACTTTTTAGGTTGCTATAACTTTATCTTTGTTAAAACATCTCCTTTTAATATTTCCTTATACGAACTAGGCTCGCACTTACTCGCGAAACAATTAGCTTCGAGGGGTTCGAGCAATTGTTCATCCTCCTCCTCTCGATATTTATGATTTGTTAATGTTGCTGCGGCTCTTGATATCCCATTCCTTTGACGAAAACGCAAATAATGATTTGGCCCAGGGGCCTTTAAGCCTTAATTTAAAGACCCCATGTAACTATTTTCGTGGAGCCCGATGGAATATTCTTTCCCGATTGTGTCCTACGGCTCCCGATAGAGCGATGCTTTCATGCTGCGACGGCTCCCGATATTAAATTCCTTTGATTTCAACGCAAAGTACGATTTAATTATAACTATTTTTCCTGGAGGCCGATGGTTTAATTTTCCATGATGGTTTCTTCCTCCTCCCGATATTAATTAAGTTGATTTTTCCCCTTGCTTTTCAGAGGGACCCTAATTTAACTAACCCTATTAATTAATTGCCTACAACTTAGGGTGAATAAATTATTGCTATTGCTTATTTATTATTTCTTTCTACGCTATTTTCGGAACAATCAATCAAACCGTTTGCTTCACTTTATTACTATACCTTTAACTTTAAATATTTCCCTTTAACGAACTTCTCCGGTTTAATCCCATCCCTTTTAATTCAAAATATTTCCCTTTCCACTGAACTTGATTCATAATTTAGGCCCGTTTTTACTCCCGAAACAAATTACTCAGAGGGATCAAGTCAAGTCCCTTTTGAAATTCCCCCTCCTCCCGAATATTAGCGATGGTTTAGTGTCGCGACGGGCTCATGAAATTAAATTCCATACGCTTCAACGCAAAAGTACGATTTAATTCAGGGGCTTCAAGCATTAATTTCTTACTCGGCCGTAACTATTTCCGTGGACCCGGTGGTTTCCTTCTCCTCCCGATGTTTGGGGTTGCTTTAATTTTGTGACATGATCCCGAAATTCAATTCCGTTGACTTCAACGTAAATAACGATTAATTCAGTGCCTTTAGGCCGAATTTTTTTACTCGACGTAACTATTCCGGTGCCGATGGTTTTCCTCCTCCTCCCGATTCATTAATGTTGCGGAGGCTCTCCCGATATTCCATTCCGATGACTTCAACGCAAAGTATGATTTAATTCAGAGGCCTTTAAGCCTACATTTTTTACCCGATGGTAACTATTCCGGTGCCGATGGTTTTCCTCCTCCTCCCGATTCATTAATGTTGCGACGGCTCCCGATATCTTATTCCGACTACTTCAACGCAAAGTATGATTTTATTCAGGGCCTTTAAGCTAAATTTTAGACTCGATGTAACTATTCCCGTGTATTTGATAATGTAGCGATGGTTTACGATAATGTAGCGATAATGTAGCGATGGTTTACTTTTC
>JAYKYS010000649.1:0-29243 GCA_036924285.1 Asterella californica
CGCTTGTCAGGGTGCAATTGCCAACCTTGCTACACAGACGAACCGTGCGTCAATTGCTGAAGTCCTATGTCGCTGTACCCTGGTTCCCAAGTGGGACCTGAGAACACAATGAATTACATACTCAAGTGCAAGAGCATAATCTAACAGTTACTGTAACAGTTACTCACTGTAAGTAAGTAGAGTACCTAGTGACTGTTGCGCAGTTTGCTGACCCGTGAACTGCGTCTCAGAACAAGAAAGTTTATACATGCCAAGAGAGGTATTCCTATACAATGCATCAAGGATGGAAGCATGACTGTGTACGACCATGCAAATACAATTTACACGACCAATGTAGTAAAGGTTTCCGGTAACACATGTAACTGTCGCTGTAAATGGTAGCAACACTGGGGCGTTTTCTTCCATGCCATGTGCGGCTGATGATCTGAAAACAAAACCCAGCAAGTACAGCTTCGTCTTCGAAAGGTGCGCCCATTGGGCACCTTTCGCGTCTCAGCAAATGTGATCAGAGGCATACGTGAGCCGGCCTTCAATTTGGCTGCTCACGAAAGCTGTTAATGCGCTAGATCTTGACATCCGCAACATGCAGCAGTTGCATTCCTCTGACGAGGACTTGAGCACAATGCCTCAGGAGGACCTGGCTGAAGCGTACGGTACTCCCCCAACGCGTACCAACAGTATCAAGCCTTTGCGGAAGCTGTCTGGTGAGAGTTCCCCTACGCTGCCTCACAAGGCTTGCTATATATTGCTTCGTAGAATTCTTTGAGATGCTTGTTATTCTTAACAGGTCGCAAGACCAAGAAGGTGGAGAAAGAAGGCACTCAAGCCCAGAAGAACAAGCAGGTGAACTTCTGGTTGAGCAACAAGCGCCTGTACTTGCTGATACTGTTTGCTCACAGTGTTTACTCGACATCGTTTTACCGTGTAACTTCAGGAATTGATGCTCAATCGTCGCCAGAATGCCAAAGCCCAAGCCAGAAAGAATGCCAGAGCTTTCAAAGAGCTTGACACAACCTTGCAAGTGTTGGGCATCAATGGCAAACAGGCTGCTGTTGAGCCTTCTGGTCCAGATTTGCTAGCCTCGCGCAAAGTGCAAAGAGCAGTCTCAGAAGCAAGCAGGTTGGTTAAAGTTTTCTCTCTGCAGCTCATGGTGCAGTTTCTAGTTTATAGCATTCTCATTGAAGTTGACACAATATGAATGATGCAATTGGTGATATATCTCTTCCAAGCTGACTCAGTGCCATTATGTATGATGTGCTGCAGTGAGGCAAGTGAAGTCACAGGGCGTCAGGTACCTGCGCAGTCAGTCATTCCACACAGAGTGCAGTCGTCACAGGCTCTGAATGGTCAAGCCAAAACTCTACCGCCAAGGGTTGCATCTTCTCCAACCTTGCCCCACTTTTCTTCTCCTCCTTTGCCTTCTCAAGGTGAGGCCTGGAGACTCAGCATTTGAGCAGTGTTCTCCTGGAACACCTCTATTCTATGTGTTGCCCTCTGTGCACAATGCACCTGTGGCATACGGCATTGCTGCTGCTGCGGCCAGGCTGCTGCGGCCAGGCATACTTTTTGGAGCACATGCTTCCTTTCTCTGCACATGCTGTCACTGAACCTTCTCTGCTCTGAGGTCTTCTGTACAGTCAACCTTTTCAAACTTTCTTGCCTTGCAACATTCCCTTCATGGTAGCCTCTGGAAGTTACTTGGCTCTCTGGTCTGCTGCAGAAGTCTTGACGGCTCAGAGCAGTGAGCACTCCTTTCAGAGTGAGCTGTCTGACCTTATGAGCGCACGCCAAGAGTGGCATGCCACCTTAGATGATGTTCTGGAAGGCAGTCATGATGATTTGGAGGCAATCATGATCTCTGCTAGGTGCGGTGCAATTGACAGCGCTGTCACGATTCCTCTGCATGCTTTGTTCTGGCACTGTGCCTGCTGACGCAGCTTGAAGTGAATTTCTGCCATCTTTATGTTGCTGGTGCGAGCCATATGTTGGCTTGAGCCTAGCAATGCATCTGCACTCTACACTTTGAGATTGGCATGCTATCTGCCTGTTTGCGTCAATGAATATGTGCACTGGATGCAGCAGCAGTCTGTCAGTAAAAGTCAACGTTGAGCAGCATGGCTTGTAATGCCACCTCAGGTTGCTGTAGCTGTTGTGCTCTGTCATATTGTCACAACTACCCTAGCTAAGACCTGATCCCCAACTAAAGCACTTAGCAGGAAAAAAAGTAATATCAATGAATGACATCATGAATGCTAGGTTGCACATGACGTCTCTTAACCACTTCTCTGAGCATCCCTAGTGTGTGCTTGACTGGCTGATGCACAAGTGCAGCTCCAAGGCTCAGGACTTGAAGGAGCAGCTGATCATGTGGCAGACGCCTCCTGAGGGCACTTGGCAGGCAAGCCAGCAGCGCCTGGACTGGCTGCAGTTGGCCATGTCCAATGCCAAGGAGATGTTCATGGGGCTGAGGCGCCACTGGAACCTGCTGGAGCACCAGAATCGTGTCACTGAGGCGGTTGATCTCATGAAGGTGTGCTGCTGACAACTGTTCTTGTATGCAGCTGAAGCACCCTTGGCTAAGTGCATGTGAACTTTTCTGGAGGTGTTGGGAAAGGCGTTCTCCGAGGGGTGCTGTGTGGAAGTGAACCTCCAGCCCAACATCACAGAGGATCAGTCCGCATTGCAGCAAAATTGCCAATGTGCATGTACTCACCTAGCAGGTCTTTTGCGTAATTCGATAATCATTGCACCTGATTTGGAGGGTCAAAAGGGTACTGCCGAAAAGCATGCACTTTTCCCTTGCAAAGGGTGTTCCATTGATGCCTTGTTTTCACCTTCAGGACGTGGACCAGGAGTTGAGCGGGATGGCAACACTGTGCTGCGATGCTGTAGCAGAGGGTTTACGCCGAGTCAAACCCACCTCAGCCATAGATATCCGGGAGGGTTTTAACATGCAGCGCAACATCCTGCACACCGTGCTCAAGCTCCACCACCGCATCACTACAGGGCTTGTTACAGCCAAGGGCCCTGCCCTGGGAACAGCCCTGGGACCACCGGCCCTAGAAGTTGTCATGGCTGGGTTTGAAGCCACCATGGGACTGCAGGAAGCTGTGCTGTGTCCAGAAGCTTTGACATCTGGCTTAGGTGAGTTTACCTGGCTCATTTGTACATACGCCTTTGACCAAGCTTTGGCTTGAAGCCAAGGCTGCAAACCACCCATTGTGTAGTGTTGCTCTGTAGCCAGCACTGGCTGGTGCACAGCAACACTTACAATGCGTTGTTTGCGGACTTGGCTTCAAGCCAGAGCTTGGTCTGAGGTGACAACACACTCTCTGTCATCGGGCACCTGCATACTCAGGTGCAGTGTGTGTTGAGAAGTCAAAGCTTTTGCTTCAAGATTGTGCCTTCTTGCAGGTGGGCACAGCGCGCATGAGACAAATGTGAGGGCAAGGCAGCTGCAGTTCTGTTGGGAGGAGTGTCAGCACGCAACACATGCAGTCAGCACCACCTGGCCAGAGCTGCGCCCTGAGGCTCATAGGTACCTCCTTGCCCCTGTCCCTTCCTCTTTGTGTTCCCCGCATGCATGTTCTTCATTGCCTGCTGTGCAGTGATGAGTCGGCACAGCATCCGCATTTGAACTTGAGTCTCTTGACCGGTCAGGGTCTTTGCGTGGGCGGTGCGCATACCATACTTGCCTGACAATCGGTGATTGTGACATCTTGACAGCACGAGCCGGGACGTCACCCCATTGTCAGGCAAATATGGCAGCAGCACCCGTGGAGGGACCCTACCCTTTCTAGAGACTCAAGCCCAGAGGCTGCATGCATGACTTGCATTTGTGCTAGACTTTGCAAGCCAAACTCGCAAGGGTTAGTTGCGGAGGTGGTAGTTCTGATGATAAGCGTGTATGGTACAGGGAATGGTGTCAGATGTACTTGAAGGCTGCCAAGCTGGCCGAGGCAATGCAGCTTGCTGCAGCTCCAAATCAGCCCATCGTGCGCAGCATGAGCCCTGAGGCAGTCTCACATGGTGAGCTCCCTCCCCAGGTTTTGCATTGGCACTGCATGCCCCTGCGTCACACCCTTGCGTCAACCCCCTGCATCATCCCATGGGGCATCACCACTGCACACGCTTGACATGCCCGCCAAAGTAACTCAGCTACGTCTAGTCTGCGTTTTGGGGACCCAAGACCCAGAGCAAGATTTTGTCAGTGGCAGAGCAAGCAGGCTGCATCATCCACCACCACATTTGGAAAGAAATGGTGTCATGCTGCTGTGGTAATAAATGCTTGCCTGATCCCTGGAATTCCACTGCAAGTAATTGTACTGAGCGTAAGAAGCTGGGAATGGGTTGGGTGTCATATGTGTAGACACTCGCCACAACCATGAAGCTGCATCCACGCTTGCCCCCATGCAGCACCCCTCTGCTGCACCCGTCTTTGTGTCAACCTCCTGCATCACCTCATGGGGCATCCCCACTGTGCAAAACAAAATCAGGGAGCTGTGCCCTGTCTCTTAAGGCAGCACCCACAGCAACAAATGACTAGCAGCAAGAGCACACAGGCTACATTGCCCACCACCACACCTGGAATTTAGTTTGCTGGTCCCAACTGCACATAAGGTTCTTAATGGACCTGACGCATCTGCAAGCAAGAGTGGCTGTCAGTGAGATGCCAAAGAGTTTGAGACCGAGTATGCAGCTGGTACATTCGTCCACTCAGAGTTTCATTGTCTCAGTGCAGATGTCTTCTGCAGTGGAACTGGGAGTGTTTGCAGAACTTCAGCCTGTCTAAATCCAGCCTAAATTCCTGCATCATCCTCAATTCCATTGTCAAATTTGTCTGTACTGAGTGAGTGGCGTTTGGGAATGGGTGAATTCCCATCAGTATGCAGCTAAAGAATTCACTGGATCTCTTCTGCACACCATAACATAAGTCATTGCACCGTTGCTCTTGTTTGCAAAGGTCTCACCTTCAGCATGCAAACCCGCTGCCTGCCACAAGTGTGCCTGATTCAGTGGCAAACTTTGTCATGGCTGTGCAAGATTTTGCAAGCTGTCCCTTTACATGCATCCCTACTGGCAAATTGGGCTGCAGGTGGGGGTGTGTGGGGCAGGAGTCCCACAGCAGACTGCAGCCAGGCCCCTTCAGTCAGCGATGAAGACTTGCAGGCACAGGCCTGGTTTCCCGCCACCCTCACTTCTATGCTACACTTAGCTGAGCTGGCAGCCTCCATCACCCTCGACACCTGTAAGCACGCTCTACGCTCCAACCAAGATGTTCTGCAATGGTCCACATTGTGACACAGCAGGCATGCCTGTTATAACAGCTGAGCTCTGATCACCCTGGTGGTCATGACACACCTTGAGTTTCAAGCTCAGAATGAGTTACATACCGGCTGTTGGGCCTTGTTGTATTGCCTTTTGTTTGTACATAACCCCTGTCTCTCAACCATGCTTACAGTGCAGTCTGTGCTGCACTTGTGATTGTGCAGAGCTGTACTGTGTCTGCAGCCTACAGTCTCCAACATTCTGGTTGCTGGCACTGCAGGGCTGGGCGAGGTGGAGGGGCAAGAGCTCATGGCTGAGCCCAACGGGAGCGTGGAAGAGCTGATTGACAGCATGTCGTGTGCTTTTTACTCGCTGGCGGCCACTGGGACAGTGAGAGTGGGGCGGCTGTGCAAGGGGCCTCAGCTGCTGGCTTGCTGGGCTTTGGAGCTGCTGGAGGAGCAAGCATGCCACGTAAGCGCCCCCCCTCCCCCCCCCTCACCCCTCACCCTCCCTCCTGTGGACCCCAAATTGCTAATGCTACACGGTCTTTTTGTGCTGTGCAACCAGGTCCCTGTGTCATGCCGTGCCGTTCATGTATGCACAGTGTCAAGCAATTGTGCTATGCATCCATGCACATCTTTCATCTATAGTCCTTGAAACCAGGAGAAGAGCCAGGCTAGGGTTGCTGCAAACAAGGGCACTCCTGTTGACAAACCCATTCAGGCCCAGTACTTCATGAGGAAAAGATGAGTCTTTGCAAGCTACAGGGACTTGTTCCTTCTGATATGTTGCAAGACAATGATCAGCTGGTCAATACTGAATGGGTTGAGGCTGATCTCTGTATGTCCGCCAGGCAGGGCACTGGAACCAAATCTGATCAGTCTGGCAGTCAAGACCGATTTGTTTAGATTGTTTTCCTCTGCCTTGCTTAGCAGACTTGTCAAGGCAAGCTTTGACCTATCCAGTAGTGCCAATTGACTGATCAATGTCTTGCATCACATCAATCCGGAGCAACAACCTCTAGCTTGTGCAGAGGCACACATGAATGCTTCAGAACTTGATGTTGGGTATGCTATTGGATTTCCCTGCATGTTTGCTCCATGCATTGCAGTGCATAAGCTCTTGCTTGGTCACTGTAGCACCTGAGAAGAATTTTGCTGTGCAGGCCTTGATGTTTGTGCGGGACCTGGACACTTCTCTGCTTGGTCAGAATGCAAACGGACTGGAGCAGTTTGAGTGCCTGAGGCAGTGCACAGATGAGCTGGTCAATGCAATCCTGCATGTGCGCCAGCTCCTCAAGCGCCGCAGATTTGATGAAGGTAGCCTCCTCACACCTGATTCTTTGCTCAACCTGTTGCCTTGAGAGCCTGATTGTTGTCAACAAAGCACATGGCAACTTGCACACAACATTTAAGCTAAGTTAGGCGTGCAAACATGCAAAAACTTGCGCTGCCAGCAGTGATGTCAGGTGCCACAATGATGCTCTTGTGCTGCTTGTTACATGTGGTTTCTGTAATGAAACCTGTACATATGTCATTTCAAGCTTCTTCGAGGACATTTGTTGACCAACACCTTTATGCTGTGTGCAGCTCCAGACATCTCAATGCCAGCAGGCCCCAGGGCTGTCCAGCCCAACCGCTCTGCCAATCCCAGTGCTCGGCCCTCCCCCAACAACCAGCCCCCCTCTTCTTCCAGTGGCAATTCACGACCTCAGCATGGATACCCTCCTGCTTCTCAATTCAACGGCACCCTTATGCCGTCAAATAGGCCTCCTCCTCCCAGCCCTTCAGCCAAAGCTGCAGCAGCTTTGTATAGGCAGCAGCCTCCCTTGCTCTCTTCTCACACCTCCCAGTTGACAGCTAGCCTTAAAGGCAAAACCAAGGGCAAGCGCAAGGGGTGGCCGCGTTCAGGTACCAAACCGACTTGGCAGCAGCAAATGGTGACTGCAGCTAACAGATCAGCAGAAGAAGGCAGCTCTGATCAGGCAGTGGGTCAAGCGCCTGATGATGCTCCTTGGTCTAGTCAGCGGGGGTTCAGTCCCTCCCCTCAGCAAGCTGCCTCGGCAGCAGGCCAGCAGGTACAAACAAGACCGCATCTGCCACCTCTTGCAGAACAATCAGCAGAGATGTTTGAGTCACAAAGACGTCAAGAGAGGGATCGACTGTCCCATGCTAAATCTCAGTCTGGGTTGTCTACTGGTGCTGGTCAAGGGCTGCACCCAGCAGCCCTGCAGGCAAACGAACCTAGCAGGCCCTCATATGCCAGCAAAGTGGCTGCAAGCTCATTGATTGAGCCTACTAGCATCCTTGCTGGTGCCTCAGGCAAACATGCTGTGCGACCTCATGCCGGAGACTCTGAGCAGAAGGACAGCAGGCGTAAGCAGCAGCATGGCAGAGGGCGGGGCAGCGGCAAGAACTGTCCTCCAATGATTGCTGCCCCTGCAGCTTCTGATGAAGCTTCTGCTGGCCCTAGCGCACAAGCAGGCAGGTCAGGTGCCACTGTTCCAACAGCACAGCAGCAGAGCCCGTTTGCCAGTCAGAAGTCCATATCGTTTGGGCGCGAGGCAGCAAGTGCTACAGCATCTGCGGCAGCAGCAGCAGGTGCCCATGAATTTCAGGGAGACACGTCACAGCCACCTAGGCAGACTGCACAGCGCCCCACTGCCAGCAGCAGTGTGAAGGCTCAGCCCCCTTTTGCTGTTCACCCCAGCTCATCACAACGGGAGCAGCAGCAGCATCCACCATTCCGAGAACCGGTCACCACCTCTGGCAGTTGTGGACCTGCTTCCATTGGCGAAGCTAACTCGTCCCGGATGGATGCAGACTCATCACTGGGAGCTGAGAACAGGGATCCTCAGATGAGTCAGAAGGACGCCAAGGCAGCAGCAGGAAATTGGGCGGTGGTCGAACAGAAGGCTGTAGCTGCCCATCAGAACTTGGCGTCACCCTTCAACATGCCAACCCTTGACACTCTGCCTTCCTTTACAAAGCCCCTGCCAGCTTCTAAGCACAAGGAGTTCCCATCCAGTCGATCCAGTCACACTGCAGCAGCATTTGGTGCAGAGGCGACCCCATCCTCTTCATCTCAGGCGCCTGATCAGGCAAGGCCAGCCTCTCCAGATGCTCAGTCAGCTGCCCCCAGGACTGAGGGCAGTCAGCGAGCAAGGGCCTCTCCTGATGCTACCGACACCACAGAGTCTCACACTGCCCTTGCTCCCAGCAGCCCTGGGTCCACTCCTAGGGCAGAAGCACACAGCCCTAGCAGGCAAGGGCAGACACCATGGGACAAAGATCAGGGCATGGCAAGTCCCCGAACGCCGCTCCCGATGCCTGAGGTGTCTCAGTCTGAGTTGAGCTTCAAGCCCAGCTCCAGCACAAGTGGACTTTTGGGAAGCTGCAGTCACAGTGATAGTGGCTTCAGCCTACTGTGGGATGATGACCCATTTTGGCAGGTGACCTACTGCTGCAAATGCATGTCATCTACAGCTTATAGGTACACTTTTTCTGCAGCATCAATGATCCTGCTGTCACGCAACATCCAGCCTGATGTGTTGCTTCAGACATGAATGTTCTGAGGCTGTTTTTTTGGCTGTGTAGCTGTGCTGGGACAAGATCAAGCCGACACTGGTGACCAAGCTAGGGCAGGGCAGCTTTGGGCAGGTGTATGAGGGCTGGTACCACAGTGCCCCCATGGCTGTCAAGATCATCAATGTTGACCGTTGCACAGGTCAGGAAGCACATACACTGTGGATCAACATCTGCCCAATGACATGCTAAAGTGCGTTGTGTCAGAGTTTTTCCACCAGAGCCGTGCTGGTGTGACATGTCTTGCTGCAGCGCAGAGTATGAGTCTGGACATGCCAGCAGTCTCATGGCTGCCGACTTGTCAGCAGTCTGACAACTGCCGACAGCTATGCATGCTCAAGCACTTGTCACAGAGATGCTCTCAGCTGCCTGCCTCTTGCATTTCCAGCATATGCAGCATATGTTCAGTATAGAGCAGCTTTGTCATCGGTGTACTTCTGTCACAGTGAAAGAGATTCAAGCAGTGCCTGTGATCATGACGCAAACAAAAGCTAGCACGTATGGTCCCCGTGTCACTTGTCTGCACTTCTTCATTTAGCACGTACCACATGATGTATGAACAAACACTGTGTGGCATTCAGGGCTGAACACGCAGGCCCTGCAGCTGTTCAAGCAGGAGGTGGATCTGCAGCGCAAGCTGTCCTTCCACCCCAACATTGTGCGCTTCATTGGAGCCTGCTGTCAGATTCCCCGCCACCTGATGCTTAACCCCCCTGCTGACTCGGGCCACACCCCAACCCTTCAGGTTTGGTCTGTCACCTCCTGCTCCAAACCACCCCCCCTCCCCCGCCCCCCTACCCCCTCAAGGGCTGAAGAGGGCCACCCTGAATCTCTTCAGACCATCGTGCTACCCTGCACATGGAAGCTGTGGTGTTAGGTGTCTGATGGGTACTCAGTAGCCTGTGAATCTGCTGAGACCCTGCAGCAGCATGTATGGCACCGTCAAAGAAGTGGCAGCTGGTTCTGATAATGCTGCTCCAGTTGCAGCACCTGGTCTTAGGTGTTTAGGCCTCTCAAGTTATGTGAGTGGCGTGCAGACAGCAGAGGTGTTTAGGCCTCTCAAGTTGTGTGAGTGGCGTGCAGACAGCAGATGTGGAGGTGAGTGGGGTGACACTAGCTATAGTCATGGAGCTGTGTCGCCTGGGAAGCTTCTACAAGCTCATAGAGCAGGCTAGGAAGGTTTCAAACTTGGCTCCAGAGGTGCTGACTGGGCTCAGGTGCCCCTCAAACCCTGAGGAGGCCAAAATCAAGGTGTGCTCCTGTCGGCCCCACAGCCAAAAAGGGTATGGCAGTTTTTGACGTCACAACTAGGCTCTGAGCAACACCATGTTGTCGGCGTAGCACCGCAGACTGCAGTGTGCGGAGCCCAGAACAAAATGCACATGTGAGCTTTTTAGTATCTTTTTAGGACATAGACATGCTTGCCATGTCTGTTGTTTCCAGCTTTGGCTCATGTGCCCAACTCAAGGCAGCACGTTTGTGACCACACAGAGCTGACAGCTTGATGCACCTCCACATCCGTCTCCTTTATTCATCACCATGCGCACCTTCCTCGACCACTATGCCTTACAGCCTTACTCTTGTGTCCTGTTTTGCTCAATACAGCACCGCTACTCTGGATGCTCACCCCTTCAAATCTCCACCATGGCTTGTGGCTCTAGCCCTGCGTGTACAACCTTCAATTCTGCAGTTCTGTAGTGACAGTGTAGTGATTCTACAGTAATTATGTAGTTAGTCTGTAGTGAATCTGGTGACTGTGGTGTGTAGGCATCGCCAGGGTTCCGCCTATATGGCTCCTGGTCTCTGAGGCTGGAGTTGGCCCGCCAAGCTGCTGCAGCTGTGGAATTCATGCACACCCACAATGTGGTGCACCGAGACCTCACCTCCAACAACCTGCTGGTCACTGACAAGTGGGAAGCAAAGGTGATGCTTTGTGCACAGGGTCCTTCTTGCAGAGCTCCCCATGCTTTGGTTGTCTGCATGATCAGCAGGCTGCAGCACACAGCAGGCTATCTGGGCCCAACACAGTAGCCTGGTGATTGGCTTTCTAGCTGTACTGAGGTAACGTTCTTACATGAGCTTTTGGTAAGCATGGGTCAGCTGACACGCACAGCAGCTGACCAGTGGTGATCAGACAGCTCGTGTAATAGTGTTGCACCAGTCATGCTAGTCACTTTGTCACAAAGACCTTTGCGCTAACCCATGGTGGCCTGCTGTGCGCTGTACGCCACCCATGCATGCTGGCGCCAGCACGTTTGTCTGTGTTTTGCCTTCCGCAGGATCAAGTTGGTTTGATGAGTGCGTCAAAAGCTGGATGCTAATCAAGCCAGACTCACTGCTCTCAAACTATGCATGCGTACTCACTGTCATGCTGTCTGGTGAGCCTGCTCTCATGAGCTTGCTCCAGACAGCTTGCTCTAGTAAGCTTGCTCTAGTGAGTCTGCTATAGTGAGCTCTTGCCAATTGTTGTGCTGCGTAGAGGTTGCTATCATTGCAGCGTCATCGTCATGCATGATGATGTATGTGTGATGTGCTGTGCAGGTGTGTGACTTCAACTTGGCAAGGGCCCTGAAGAGCGACACAGTGGAGCCCAGCCTCACGCTGAATTCACCTGCATGGAGTGCACCTGAAAGGCTGCAGGGGAAGCGCTATGGCAAGGCAGCCGACGTCTTCTCTTTTGGTGTCATCCTCTGGGAGCTCATCACTCTAGGTAGCGCCTGCATGAGTGCCTTGGGGAAGATTTTGTTCTGCTGAGATGACACAGTTGGAGTTCACCAGAAGCGTTTTACACATAAACGCCCTTGTTTGTTATGCAGCCATGACGAAACATAAGTGTTCAGCTGTTTCCAACTTGAAACAGGATTCTGTTGTCAATGACACCTAAATGTTTTCGGGGTTGTCAACCATGACATACGCTTAAAGCATGCATGTTTGTGTTTGTGCAGACGTTGCGATGCTGTCTCCTTGGGTAGTTCCTGAGTAGCTGCAATGTATGTGTAGGTGTGCCATGGCGTGAGATGGCAGACGATGGAACCGTAGACGATGAAGGGCATGACAATTTTTATTATGTTCTGAACAATGTCATCAAGGGCAACCATCTGCCTTGCCCCAACTCTGTCACTCCTTTGCTACCTGAACTACCAGAGGTACTGATTGTATCGTGATTAGATCGCCGCAATGCAATGCCCATGCTTGCATGCAATGCCTGTCAGTTTAACTGATGTTACTGCACCTTATTGACTGTGCACACATTTGACATGATTCATTTGTATCTGCACACACATGACAACAGCAGTCAAGCTTTGAAGTCTAGTGTCTTACTATGTAGTTCAAGCACTGACAGCCGTGTCCACTCATAGTGCTATGCTGTGAAGGTGGTGGGGTTGATCAAATCGTGCTGGAAACAAGAGCCTCAAGAGCGTCCCAGCATGGCAGACGTGACAGAAATAATGCATGACATTGTGTCGAGGGTCAAGAAGCGAGTCAAGTCAGAGCACATCAAAAGGCCAGGGCATGCAGTCCCTCACGCTTAGTCAGTTGATGTCGTAGACACCACCTGGATCATTACAGCACCCAGCTTACCCCTGCTAATAGTGAGTTTATTATGAGTGAGCTTTCTGTGTCTATGAACTGTGCCTAGTAGTTGGTAGTGATGCATTGTTTGCTTGTTACATGTTTTCACACTTGTGTGGTTTTTGTGGACTGCAAAGCATTGGTGCAAGTACTGCACCTTTTGGCTGGTTGTGTTGTGGTTGTCTGTCAGGATTGATTTTAGCTGCATTTACTCAGAATCCCTCGAGCGTTTGTGACGGTTTCAAATTTGATTCAGCTGTGTCATTTGATAAGGAAGATCAGATCTGCCTTCCCAACATGAACCAAGTCAATTTGAATCGGATGTGTGCACCGTCAGCGCTAATGAAGAGAGCATTGTTTCTCGAGGAGTATTCCCAGCG
Organism: Asterella californica; assembly: GCA_036924285.1. Classification (NCBI taxonomy): domain Eukaryota; kingdom Viridiplantae; phylum Streptophyta; class Marchantiopsida; order Marchantiales; family Aytoniaceae; genus Asterella; species Asterella californica. Next base: position 12,806 of record JAYKYS010000649.1, read on the forward strand.
TGACATTGTACACTTTGTTTCAGTATTCAAGTCAAATCTGTAATACACATTGAGCCATCAGTGATTCAGACATAAAATGACCAACAGTAACATGTAGGGTGGAGGCCAATATGATACATGTATAGGCGTTGTTGAGCACTAGACTACAGCACTACTGCTTTCGCAAGTTATTCAAGCGTGCTTGAAGATCATCATCAATGCCGTCACCGCCTGCTGCTGTAGAGGTTCCGATAGCCTCTGGCTCAGCAGCGACTGCCTGAGCTGTGGCCTGCTTCTGCCCAGGGGCCTTGACCAGCTCACTGTCAAGATTAACTCCAATCTCGTCAAGTACTTGACTGACTAGCTCATTGGACTCATCCTCTTCATCCTCACCCTGCGATGCTACACGCTTCTGATATTGCGAAACCCACACAATTGCTGGTCAATTTGTTATCACGCATGCCATTCAGTAAGCTGAGCTGCCAAACTGTGCTGATGCAATGTGTGTATGCATGCATGTCACCAACTATATGTCCCCTTTCATGTGAGATCAGATTGGGCACAGTGTTTGTGCAGCAACACAGTGCTTGCACAGCATGCATACCTCAAAGGCATCATCAACAGCATCCCCCATCATTTCGCTGGTCATCTCCATTTTCTCGTTCTGCCGGTCAAATTCGCGCATGATGTTTGACAAGGCTGGCAAGTTCATCTGCTTGTTCATAGCGCCCATTGCCTGCAGAGCATAAGCAGCCTTCAATAAGCAAAGTGCAACCTGACAACATGTAGCTAGACCACTAGCAATGATACAAATCTGCGTTGCACATGTATAGTAAGGCCAACTTGACACATTGCTAGAAAATGCACACAGAGCATACTATCAGCTTCAGTAGCCCCATTTGGTGACCATGATGCAGGTGTGAAATGACCCACAAACGCAGCCATGTGTACACATGATTTTACTGCTGTCAGACGTACAAGTCAAACGTGACAGGGCATCCTGCAGGTCACTTCAGTAGTGCGTTCCTGGAAGTGAGCCTAGCCAGGTCATACCTTGGTAGCTCCTCGCATGGCATCTGCCATGGCTTGTGTGGACTTCAGCGTCTGTGATGCGCACGAAAGTTGACTTAGGTACAGTGCTGGCAGCAGATCAGAAGCAACACGACGTGTCAAAGTGCTTGCATGCTGACCTGTATCCGCAGGGAGACTGCTTGTAGCTGAGACTTCAGGCCATACATCTTCGTCACAGCATGTCTGTTCCTGACAAGTGACTTGGCCATGACCTTGACAGCGTCCTGTACTTAAGAGGGGATGAATGTGAGTGCCAAATATTGAGCGCAAAATGAGGAACTTTGCACTTTTGGCATGCAGTACCATTTGACCCTGCTTTGCTGTCTTCTTGATCTCAGCAATGACTTTCTTTTCCTGATTTTGCAGGGCCATGCGCTCACGGTCAAGCTCCCTGATGGCTTTGTCCAGCATACGTTTGTTTTCCCGCAGGAGTTCTGTAAGATCCAGAGTCACATTCTCAATTGATGAATGTCTGAATAACAACAAATCAACCAGCCCAAGAACACACCCTGCGGAGTTTTCTTTTTGCCAAACAACCATGACATCTTGACCTCAAATGTACTCGGAGCAAGCCGAGCAGGCTTTTTGCCCTACTGGCTTTTCAGCCCGAGAGTTCGAGTACGTTGTGTGAGCTGTAGGGCGACAACGAACTGATCTTGAAATCAGCAAGTCACTGAAAGGTGTGGCGCGTCAGGGCAAACTGCAGCCAGGGATGATCAGGGAGGCACAGCGCAATGTAGTACAAATCTACAAGACTATATAGAATGTTGGGATGTCGATTGATGCGAGCAATGCAGCTACAAAGCTGGGTCCTGCTTTTTGAGCAGAGGTTTTATGGGAAGCTGCCAGCTGGAGTGACACGGGGGAGGGACAGTTTATCTCGCCATAGAATGTGCGTACCTGTAACAATTTTCCTCTTTTGCCCGCTGAACCTTTCAACGTCATGATGTCTGCTACTTTGACAACTTCGTGCATGCTACATCGTAGCTGTCAGCAGCCCTTGCTTCCTTCCCGGGGCAAAACCGGCCGTTTCTTGCCTACGGTCAGTTGTCAAGCTAGCGCTCACCGTGCTTCGGAGGTCCAAGTCTCAAAGCGACAGATGTTATCAGTGGCCGCCAGTGTTTTAGTGAGCGCGTTTGCAGCACCAGCGTTGGCGTCTGAGCCTCGAGAGGGCAATATGAAGCAGGCCCCACAGCTGTTGAAGAGGTATTACAGCGAAACTGATGACGTCTTGAAGCACTTGCATCAAATTTTGGATATTGAAGGAACCCCAGACAGCGATCCAGAGCTAGTCAAGGCATTCAAGAAAGACTCTTCTGAGTAAGATGACTGATACCAAACCCTCCCACGCCTTTGTTGAGTAACTCTCTCTGACAGGAATGATGCAGCAGCTTATGTGTGCCTTGTGTCACATGACTCATAAACGACTTTGTATGCTAGTTATTGGATATGCAGGTGGGTCTCTGACTACAGACGCTTGATCAGTCCTGGACGCAAGAGTTACGCAGAAACATATGGTGAGATAAGGGAACAGCTTAATCATGATGTGCCTTGGCTGCCTGCTGAACACATACCGCCTTTGGTCACCCGCATGTTGACGTGCTCCACCTTAGCTAGAGACTCATGAACAATGCCAGATGTATCTTCACATTGAGTCTCCTGTTGCAGCATTGTACCTGTGTTGTGTGTTGTGGCAGGGGCCATCAGTGCCTTACAAGGCCACTTCAACTCCACTGGGTATGACAGAAAGCTCCCAAAGAAGTTAAGAGACAATGTTGACAAACGCCTGAAGTCAGCAGAAAGCTCAATGAAGCGTGAAGTTGCAAAATTGGAGCAGCCAACAGCAGCATGATGTCATTTTCCAAGAAAGCAGCACACTTGCACCCTTTCAACAATCCATATCAGTGCAGTTTCTTGGGTTGCAAAAGGCTCAGCTGGGCTCAAGCTTGTCTGTTTGACTGAATGACATGGTTCAGCAGGTTTCCTGCCAATAGTCATGCGCACTTGCTAGCATCCTGCATTGAGGTTGCGATTGTCATGCTTTCTATTTCCCGTAGGCCCCAAACATATTTTTCTAATTATGATTATAACCATTATGGTGTAGTTATGTTTGTCACCTGACGATCATCCCTTGACAATGTAAGAGGATGTTACGTTCTGAGTCAACTGCTCTGACATGTAAGGGAGCCAATGACAATCCTTTCGCGCTGAAATCAAAATTGCTATGTGGCAAGAAGCAAACACAGTGTCAACCAAACAATAAGCCTCACGGCACCCTAAATCATGAGCCACCTCATGCTCAGCTGTATCATGTTGCACCTCTGCGAGTTCACTGTGTGACAGATGTGCTCTTCAAAAGCAATGTGCTGCCAGAATATAATATCATACCATGTTGAAATCTTAGCAAGCAAAACCACAATGCTGACACGTGATGATGAAACATGACACATAAAGCAGCCAGCGCGGACAGCTAACTGTGGCATCCAGCAGAGCATTGGATGCCTATCTATTCTTGGTACCTAATAGATGCTATGGACGGCCAAGGGGTATAAACCTACTCCCAGCAGAGCCTAGCAGAGAATACTATCTGTTTGTGAGGGGTAGCTATAGCAGCAGTCTCATCTATGTGAGCCTCTATGTGCACATGGATACACCAACATCCTTGCACTCAGCACCATGTGAGTGCGGCTCAAGCACAGATAAATGATTCAGTGAAAAAAGGAATCAAATACAGCAAAAGCACATGACTTAAGGCGCAGAAGGGAACATAGAGCAGGCAGGGGCCAACAGCAAGCTCGCAAGGAGCCTGGTGGTCTTCAGGTATATATGAGGTAGAGGAGTCGACTTCATGTTGCAGCTACACAGTAGCAGCTGCTGCTGTTGTGGCAGAACTTGCTTGTGATTCTTACGTCATGCCCTTACACTGCCGCCAAGCATATACAGACCACATTGCAGTTGGCACATTTGTAACGCTGACCATGACACTGCTGACTCGGCGTGCATTCAGGTGCAGTAGGTCAAAAGCTGCGCCACCAAACAGGGCACTAGCTGCATCTGCAACCTGCACACAAATAAGAGTAGGTGAACAAAGTTCAGACGTGCTGCAGGTTTGGCTAGTACACCACACCACACCACACCTAGACAGTATTGTCACCTGTGATTGCACTGCTTTATTGGACATGGTGAACGGCAGGATGGTTTTTGTATGATTCAGATTTCGTTGCACTGCTTTGGAATATGCTGACAGGGCAGACAGTAAACCACAGTTGAAGGTAAGAAGAGGCAATGATGCAGCCTTACTGTGAACAGTGCCATCTCTAATGCCATGACACGCCCCAGCAGCTGATTTGGGACCAGGTACTGAAGCATCAGTGTAGAGTAGATCCAAAGCACAGCACTGCCGGCAGATCTTATTGCCGTCGACAGTAGCAGCAGCGAAATGTTGTCTGCCACTATCAGTAACAGATAGCCCAGGACAAAGCAGTAGAAGGATGCCGCTGTGCTTCTCAACAATTGAGCCTTCCTGCAAGCACGCACCCAAGGCACATGAGCAAAGATTGCATCAACAACATGATCAAGTGTTGATTGCATGCATGTTGTGCAGCACATTCTCCAAGTCAGCACGTTTTGCCAAGCACATCCAGTATGCCTGACAAACAATGCAACAAAGCTTGAAACGCATGCTGGCCGTAGGTCTCACAGGAAGCAGCCATACAGTCGATGAGACGTTGCCCATAGAGCGGTCGACAAATTGTTGTAGGCAGCAGTTTCATGCAATGTGAGATCTGTACACGTCTCAACGCATGCATTTGACAGGTTAAGGCAAACTACAGCTCGGCATGTAGCTGCACTCAGCATTGGGCAGGCGAAAACAGGCACATTGAGTGCAACCTAGCCTGTAAGAATGATCAGCTGTAAGCACAACAGCTCAGCTGTGTCTTCAACAGTGCAACAGGATGTCAACAACTGACCTTGGAGGTGTGAAGTAGTTGAACAAGATGGGTCCAAAGAAGCAGCCAACTCCGACGGCGGCGAACACAAAACCAAGAGTCTGTGAGCTGTCGCCTAGGGTCTGCATGCTGGGCATTTCACTGTACTTGACTTGCAGCACATCTGCTGCACCCCAAGCCAGCGCGCCTGAAAACTTGATGAAACACAGCACCCCCACTTGCCTGCAACCACCCAACTTTTGAACTGTACAGTCTTGTCTGCTATTCAGCGCGCTTTTCTCAACTGCAGTACGTTCAGACATCAAAGACAAGCCTGTGACAATCGTGCTCGCAAAGCAACGTGACACCTACTAGAACGTGAGGAGACAACTTGTTTGAAACAGACTCAAAAATCCTCACAGCCCTGGGTAAGGTGATGGGTCAGGCATGCGCAGTTTATGGCAAGCGCTGCAGTTGTCTCTGCCACACCTGTTATCTCTTTGAGAGATATAAACAGCTGCCTCCTTCAGAGAGACAATGCCCTCGGCAAAGCCCTCTTGAACCAGTCCCAGGCAGCCTGTGCTGGTCGAGCTACCCTCTGAGCTGTTCTTTCTCTCCACCACAGAGTCTGCTGATGCCGAGGGCGAAGTTGACAGCAGCTGGGTGTGCTCCTCATCAGCATCCTGCAGGACAAGCCTGTAGGAGTGAAGCTATGCTCAAGCCATGCAACAACACTCAGTTTCTCAGCAATGACCATGCATCTCAGCAATGACCATGCATGAAAGCCTGTTGTTGGGGGCAAACAGTGAGTACTTAAAGGCTGACATGCCAATCCCCTTGCAGCAACCATGTGAGCGAGATGTAGACGCAGCTGTGAGATGGCGGTCTGGTGAGATTCCCAGGTTGTGTGAGCAAGATGCATGTCAGTGGACATGCATGACAAACTTTCTGTAGCTTAGCGGCTGCCAGACATACCGCAGGGTGACACGAACATTAAGACTCAACATATTACACTCCAGCAAACATCCTAGGGTCAGTATGTTGCCCATAAGAAACACAATGGATGTGATGCTATGCTCCACGACTTAATGCCAGACTGTCCAAAGTTGAGCACAAACTCTGTACCTGGTACTCTGCTGAGGCACCCTTCTTCTTCTGCAACGGCTGCATCTCAAGGCTTGATGCATCAAGCCCCGACCTGTGTGCAGCCTGATTGGGGTCACTGTTCTCATCTACATGGCTGTGCTTACCCCAATTATCTGCTGCAGGCCTGTGAGGGCTATGCAGAGAGATGGACTGCATCTCTGCATCAACGCTGTTTGGCGCAAGCACTTGCGATTTGCTGGCAAGCTCTGGGATGGTGTTGCTTGAAACAGGCTTATCCATTGGGGCCAACAGCTCTTCAGACTCCTCTGCATGCCCAGCGTCAGGCTGATTGGCGTATCCATCTTTCTTGAGTATGATCTGCAGGAGAAACAACCTTCTGGTGCATGCAAAGGCAACATTATTGCCCCTTTTCACATAACGTGCTTTTTCAGGCAGGATCAGGCAGCCCTTAGAACCAACTGATGAGATTTGTGGGGTGAGAGACTGGCAGACCATCGCAAACTGTATAGGGCCCAGCAAGGCCTTGTGTGCCACAATTGGGCTGCTGTATCACGCCAGTGCCCCCTTTGATGGTGGTTATCCAGGAACTTGCCAATAACACATTGCTGGGGTTTCACAGACAGGTGAAAATTTAGCTGTGAGCTGTTTTGACAGCCGGGATTATTGTGCATGTGCATGACTTGCTTTACCCAAAGTGCTGAAAGCCCCTTGCCTTAATTGCAATAGATGCACCAGGTACAGGTGCTGTTTGCAATGTGCATAACAAGCACATACTACAGTACTGCAATCCCTGCCATGGCTTTACCTGGAGTATCAACACACAAATGGCTGCGCAGACAAAGGTGCAGCTGTCTAGCAAAAAGCACATGGTAGTGCCTAGCTTGGACACCACTGCACCTCCGAGCGAGGACCCAAGTGCCACAGTGACTGACCATGCAAATGTGTCCAAAGTGGTGGCGAGGTGCAACTGCTTTTTGGGCACAAGCATTGGTTCCAGTGCTCGCCTGGCTGGGTCATAAAAAGTGCTGCTTGCAAATTGCAAAAAGAGCAGAACGTACATTCCCCTGCAAGACACAAGGGGACCAATATCATCTTATAAAACTGCATTTCTTTTGAGACAAACAATGAGCACCTGGGAAGAGCATGCCGCTGGGAAACGTGTGACACAGGTGCAGATACTGACAGCATCATCACAGCAGGAGCAGCAATGCAGCAGCGCAAATACGATGGTGCAACGTCTGACATGTGCAAAAGAGTTCTTACCATATGTCAGTTGGTTGCTTTATAAGTGTCAATGCCAGCACAATGAATATGTTCAGGAGTGTGCTGACAAGCATGACCTTTGGCCGATCAACCCTGGATGTCAGGCAAGATGGTGTGTAAACAAGTGGATGTGCACATATGTTTGCAAGATCTGCAATCCTTTGACCATAACACAGAGAGAGCACATAAAATAGCGCAGCAAGCTCCGACCTGTCAGCTACCACGCCAGCAAGGGGAAACATGAGAAATGACGGCAAAAAGCGAACGATAATCAGGGCGCTGATCAGCAAGCCCTTCCCTCCTGCTAACTGCTCAACCAGGCTTAGCGTCGCAACGTAGTTGAGCCAGTTGCCAACATTGTCTATGATCTGGAAGCAACTGCAAGGTTATACTCACTTCACCACTGCTTCAATTCCTTGCAGGAAAAGCTGCAGTACAGACAGTTGCAGAGCATACCTCGCCAACCCAAACGATAGTGAAAGCTCGGTTGTCTCGAAGCAAGTCGTAATACGCTTTTAAGCTACTGGACGTGGCCTCTTCATCATCATCCATGTTTCAAGCCAAAGCTGAACGACAAGGCGTGCGTTGAAATCAAAGAAGGACGAATCTCCAGAACGACAGGGCAAATATAGCGCTTGGCCCACACCATTGACAATGTCGTAACCCTAACAGGCCCATGTGTCCATACGCACGTGCAGAGCTCTCAAGGGTGTATTTCAGAAGATATTGGCAAGGACGAGCGATTGCAGGCTGGCACTGCCAAATATGCCCATACAGCGTATCAGCTGAGGATGCTTAGCTTGCTTCGCAGGGGCTAAGTCGCAAATACATTGCATATATTCACAGATATGTCCCTGTACCTTGGTTTTTTTTGCACCTTGGATGAAGTATGCATGTCCAGCAGTGCTGCAGATCCGCTACCCATTCTGCCTGTTGTATCGTTCACCCTAGACTGCAACAATTGTACTGAAATGTGTACTACAATGATCTGGGCCCCATGGCCAGGATCCGGAGCCACAACAACAAAAGTTTAGGTGATTTCACCAAACGACTTCAATGTACATTTGCTTTCCCTCAACAACGGATAGACTAGCACTCAGTGAAGGCAATGTGAAAATGGATCACATGCAAGGGTGAGCATGGGATCATGTTTCGAATTTTCAAAATTACTGAAGCAGAGACCAATGTGCGGCAGTGAGCACAAATTTGAGGGCAGGTGATGGGAGGAGGAGCGGCACTATGAGTTGCTTCGAAACATATGCGCCAATGAGTCATGTGCTGCAGCGTTGACTAGTCAACACAGCAGACCATTACAGCACTCCCCCTTCAAGTGCAATGCTTCCACGCATGTACACCAGAGAGCAATGTATAGAGAAAGCTACTAGCACCTGTGCTAGCAACAGAAACTGCCCCAAGCAGAAACTTGTCGTCTCTAGTGACCTCGCTATCACTCACAAATCCCAAGTCATGTGCTGATCAGGCACCCTAATACGACTTGCCAGTCTCAACTACCCTTTGCTGAGACATGACCCAGCAATCTATTGCTGAGATCCAGCACTAGTACCATTGTGCTCAGGTGTAACCACTACACCTGTCCGAGCCTTGTTGGTCTGTTCATGTTGCCAGTCCCAGTACTCTTGTAGGCAAGCAGCATTCAAGTTGGCCTCAGGCTCCCAACTGCTGTGCTCGTCACCATAGCCAAGCCATTTGACTAGATAACTCCTGCAAACCTTCTTCCTCGCCCTGCCCACCCTTTGTTCCCTGTGCATGCATACACGTTCCACCTGAAACCATTCAAAGCCATCCTCAAGCTCAATAGGCAATGGCGGTGGCTGATGCCTGCCACTAGACTCGTACTGCTTCAGAAGCTGCACATGAAACGCACTGTATATGCGCATATTCCAAGGCAAGTCCAGCTTGAAAGCAACCGGCCCCACCGCCTCAACCACACTAAATGGACCTATCCATATAGGCATCAGCTTAGGGGTTGTTGGTCCCTTCCAGCGTACCCTAAACCCTAAACCCAATCCTTGTATTCAACAAGACCTGCGCACCAACTTTTAAAGCCAGCTCCTTGCGGTTGTGATCATAACACTTTTTCTGACGCTGCTGAGCCATTTCCAGGTAGTGCTTGGCCTCCTTGACTGCCTCAGCCAGAGAAAAGGAAAAAAAAAATTGGCCAGTGGGACAGCAGAGTGCTCCTCCAATCCCATACTTAGAAAAGTGTACGGCTGCTGCCCTGAATTCAGCAGGAAAGGGGTTGACCTGATAGACTCATTCAAGCATTGATAATCATAATAATGATAGATTACACTTTCCAGCACAAAGTGCTAGGTGTGTGTGGCACATTCCAAGCATTGTTATATGCAAACTCAGCACAATCCAAATGCTCGTCCCAATCATTCCTAGTCGGATTCACAAAGTGCCTGAGCATCTCCTCAAGAGTCCTGCTTGCCCTTTCCGTTTGACCATCACTCTGGGGATGATAAGGCGTACTCATGCTTTGGGCAGTCCCCGTCAACCTGCACAGCTCAGTCCAGAACTTGCCTTTCCAGCGTGGATCCTGATCAGAGACAATGTCCCTTGGCATTCCATGCAACCTGATAACAATTGTGCCTAAAAAGCTGAGCACGCTCCAGTGCTCCTGTGTTAGTGGCGGCAGCAGCAAAGTGAACCGTCTTTGATAGCCTGTCCGCAAACACAACAATGCAGGTATTGCCACTCACAGTCTCAGGCAGCCCAGTAATCAGATCCACACTGACACTGGACCCCATCCCTAAAGTTGGGGCATATCAGTACTTGGAAGATATGCCATTGTACATATCTACACAGTTCTGTAGATGTAGGATTGCAATGTGCTGTACCAATGCACCATCCCCATGTACCAATGGGCCATCTCCTTTCAGAGACCTGCAATGGCACTAGAAACCTTGAGCGCCGCTGATTGCCAGGCTTGTTTCTTTGACAGCTGTTACAGGACAGCACATACTGCTTGACATCCTGTTTCACAGTAGGCCACCAAAACAATCTTATCACAGCCATTTCAGTCTTGACCACTAAACGGGGTATCATGCATCTCCTGCATGCAATCCTGCCTCAGGTTAGCAACCCTTTGGCACTGCCAAAGCCTGACCTGCAAATCACAAATCATCCTTACAAGCCAAATCCTTGATGAAGTCCCCATCAGCAAAACTAGGGTCGCCGACATACGCCGCACGGACCCTAGCCTTGAAGTCAGGTTCCGCTCCCAGGCTGACAGGTTCAAGGTGCTCATGGTCCACGGATTCATCGCTTTCCCTTACAACATCAGCATCAGTGTCAGAGTCATGCATGTCATGATCAGCCTCAGCAGCATGCCTATGCTGTTCAGCTCCTTGATCACTTTGCTAAGACTCTTTGGCCTTGCGTCGACCCCTAGTTGTTACCTGCAGAGTCCGCTCAACCCCGAGCGCAGACATCACAGCAGTCTCACATGCTCCTTGCACCGGGAGATGACTGAGAGGATCTGCTACATTGCAACGACCTGGCCTATACAACCATTGTAGCGTTACACCTGGCAGCCGGCAAGCGGTTCATGTACGCAGACGCTCAGGAGTCGTTGAGGGCTCCGTTCTTCACAGCGAACCCCAAGGAGGTATCTGAACGCTTGATCATTGTGGAGGGCTACACCCAGGGTAGTCAGTCTGTGAAAGACTATGTGCAGAACATCTGCACTCACCTGTCTAGGCTAGATAGTACGGATGAGGATAAGCGAACTTACCTCATCAAAGGTCTGCCTGAAACTCTCCTGAGACAGATCTTTGATGAGGCAAGTTCGCTTATCCTCATCCGTACTATCTAGCCTAGACAGGTGAGTGCAGATGTTCTGCACATAGTCTTTCACAGACTGAGTACCCTGGGTGTAGCCCTCCACAATGATCAAGCGTTCAGATACCTCCTTGGGGACCGCTGTGAAGAACAGAGCCCTCAACGACTCCTGAGCGTCTGCGTACGTGAGCTGCTTGCCGGCTGCCAGGTTGACGTCACGCTGTTGACGAAGGTGCTCCTGAGGTGATCCAGTGCATCTAAAAATCAGATAAGTCCACTGGTCCACATCTGGAAACTTGAGGCGCCTAGCCTTATCAATCGCAAGCTTCTCTGCCTCGAAAAGTCATCGCCTTTGTTTCAGCTGCCTGCTTTTGTGCTATCAACGAATCGATCTCAGCCTGCTTTGCAGCTAAAGCCTCGTTCTCATGGTCGTTGTCTACCAGCAGAGTTGTCACAGCGGAGCGATTCACGACAAGCTCCGAAACCAAATGTAACGGACGAGCCTTTTTCTGGGTAGATAGCGTGTAAATCACACCGTAGGATTGTGTCCTTGTGAGCAGGCAGCCGCCTTACGGCATACCTCTTCTTCACATGCTCACCAATGAGTCCTGTGCTGCAGCGTTGACCAGTCAACACAGCAGATCGTTACATGTATAACAGGTTTACCTCTCTAGACAAGCTGACATACCGTAGTGTATTTAAAGAAGGTCGATTAAATAAATAATTCAAAATCGGCCGACCTCGATTAAAAAACATAAAGAAACTATTAAAGCCTGCCGACTTCCATTAAAAATAGCGAATAAATCCGGCAAAAAAAGATACAAAGCGCGAAAGAAGGCCTGCTTTTGAATTTGGCGTGTTGCAGCATGTTATCGCACTGAACGGGCGCGTTTGCATGCCATTCCAGCCACATTTCACTTATGTGCATGTTGCAGCACAATGCATTCGTCTAAGCAGCAGATGAGCCTTGAACGTGTTAGCCTTGAACGTGTTGGCCTTGAACGTGTTGGCCTTGAACGTGTTAGCCTTGAACGTGTTAGCCTTGTGCCAGAGGACACAGGCATTGATGATTTTGAGAATTACGACTCAGACGAATAGTGTCATATGCTCGTTCTAAGCCTCTGCTTTAGTGCTTTGCATCCTGCTTGTATTCTGCTTTAGGTAGCCTGCTTTTGCTGGTGTGCAATACAGCAGTACAACAAGGAGTCTTGCTAGTACTCCAATGCCCTGAAACAGCATGGTTACAGTACCCGACCATGATTAAAGTGAATAAATGAATTGCCAAGGAGGCCGACCCTCATTAAAAATATTCGGATATTGATCCGACCTTCTAGTCGTATTGAATTAATTACAGCAAGGCCCGACCTTATGTTAAAAACGACCTTCTTTAGATACACTACGGTATCCACCACAGTATTTGCATATAACATTGTGACTAGCCAGGCCAGGGGGAATCAAGCATGTACCAGCTAACCAGGAATGCTCCATGATCAGCTCTCTGCACCTCTACAGCAGCATAGCTTGAACACCCCATCAGCAAATTTCAAGTCTGACACCATGACCTTTGTCATAATGTTATCTGTTATGGGAGCATTGTTTCTTGAGCCTCTGATATTGATCTGTATCAAGCTGCTTGGAAGCAATCCCAGCATCTGTCTTGATACGGGCTATTAGGGCCCCAATGCCATCAAATTTCATCTCAGGCCTGAAGATCAGAACACAAAAGATGTTTCTTGCAGGTAAGTATCAGCCAAAATCCAAATCGATGCAAATGCTGCAAGACAACATAACATGCTTGATGGCAGGGCATACTGCAGTGTAAAACCGCAAACTGCGTCGGAATTAGAGCTGGGGACGAAATTCAGGTGCATGGAGCTCATCAAACTGTTTTTGCTGAATCGACAGTCTACAACAGCAACCAGGTACAAACGCACCTGATGAAGCCACAAGCTAGAGCAACCATCTCCTGGCCATAGAAATCTTTGGTGAATTTGTGTAGGACATGGATTTCTACAGTGGTCTCAGCATCAGCTGGGTTCACTGTTGGGTTTCGACCGATGTTCATGACCATCTTGTGCACTGCAGTATCTTCCTCTGGGTCATCTTGACAATGCAAACATGCCCATCTACAGGCACAGTGCGACCCACTGGCTACAGTAGATACTCTGGCACCAGTGTTTGTGTTTATCAAGGGCCAGCATGTAAGCTGCTCATGCATGTTAGCAATATGTGAATTGGCACAGGCCTATCTGTGACATTCATTATCAGACACACATTGTGCTCCCAAAGCTTCTGAAAGTTGTGCAGGCAAAAGTGCAAGCTTATGATCTACAGAACAATGATCATCTGTACATCATCTGTGTAGCTGCTCATGCCACGGCCAATAGTATTTCTATGCTTGAAGTTAACTGCAATATGACCCTGACTACACGGCAAATGCCCTCATGAAGAACAGTTTTTGTTTGAGGGCCAGATCTGCTCAACAGGTGTCGCATTTGAAGTATCTGGTCTTCAGTGCATTTCTGTATTGAGGGCATTGCAATCTAGTGGAGGTCACATTGCAGTCAGGCTTTATGCAAAGGAGCAAAACATACAAGTCCAGCATTGTGGAATCTAATGCCTGGGACAACAGGAGTTGAGATATGAGCAGATGGTATCTTCATTGCTGGCTGCAAAGCTCTTGCACTACTTGCAAGTTGCTGATGTGCAAACTGCACATGTGCTTACCTGGAACACTTCAGCATACAGAGCAGAGACTGTTTATGTGGTGAACAATGGCATTCAAGCAACTTGTAATGCAGGCTTTGCAAGATCATGAATGGGTCCAGAGTCCATGCTGCAGATACAGTGTTCAGTGTCGTGTGCTGAGCAACAGCAGTAGGGGTACTGGTTGGGTGACATGAGCGGCACGCAATTTGGGCACAGGCATGAAGCGGCACAAAATATCATTGCCGCGAAGTGCCGAGACATAATGTAAGTTCAGAATAGCTTAGAGGGTCTCGCCCGAAGTAGACTCCCTTGGGCAGTTGTGCCAACATATGCTCCAAAGGCTTGGGTGGCAGATTGGCTGTGGCAAAACCCAGCTGCCTACTACCCCGCCCAAATCCTGAGATGACCTTGCCACTCAGCAGCACAGAACCACCCGTAACACCTTTCTGCAGTTCGTAATTTTCAGGGACCTGGAACACATGCAGCGCCTTAGTTTCCCAAAATCACCCCAGATGACTTGTGAGCCGCAATTCAGATCACTCACAGGCATGTGAGTATAGCTGTATGTCACACAGATTGACTTTACTCACCCCCCAGCTGGCAGCACCTGATTAGGTGTTGCTGCTTATGGCAAAAGCACGCATCACCAAGCACCAAGCAGTAAGCACAATGAGTCCAACAGCATACAAGATGATACATGCACATGCAAGAGGTGTGTAGTCTCTTGACCTGCAAAGTTGCCATGTAAAGGTGCTCCTCATCCACATAGCTGTGCAGGCGCAGGGGCAGATCAGAAATGAGGGCTTCCAGCTGAGCCTGATCAGGCAGCAGGTGGGGCACCATCACAGGATCCTTCTTATGCATGTATTCTTCCAGCCACTTACGCCCAAGAGGGTGGCTTATGACTATGTAGCCGCCTGTGCAATCACAAACGAGGTAGGTCACTGCAGGTCGTATGTAATGTGCAGAGTTTTCTGACATTCAGTGGCTTGTCAAATATTATAAAGCTGTGCATATCCATCTGCCGAGGCAGACAGTCGTAAATCATACACAGCTTCTTGAGTCTTTTCAATGGTCTTTGCAACAGCCTAGGGTGACAAAAAGACAAACATGTGAAAAAGACTAACCATGCTGACTGTTACCAAAGATGTGGACCAAGCGCGCTAACCTGGTTTCAGCAGTAAAGCTGTCCTGAGGAGCTCATCTCGCTGATCATACACATTGCCAAAGACAGCATTGAAATATGCTGCGTCAAACAAGCCCTGCAATACCAGGTGGTTTGATGTAAGGAGAAGTGCACCAGCCACATGAATACCACAGTATTGTGGCACTACCTGCTGCAACGCATTTAGGTTGATCGGCAACCTAATGAACTACCCCTTGGAAAGTGTGACCTATTGCGTAGCATGTTGTAAGACTGCTTCAACAACACAACTGTGGCAATGAGCAATGATGTAGCTTGGTCACTAACCGGGCCTTTCCTTGTGAGGCCTCATTGGATGTCAGCAGGACAATCAGCCAATTTTGCATCACAACTTATAGTGGCTCAAGCATGTGATAGAATGCTAAGACAAAGGGCAGGGTTGAAGGTGCATGTGGCAAGGGTAGGAGGGCAGACCTTACTTGGTATGCAGGAATACTCTGCACATCACCCAGCCAGGTGCGCACTTGTAGCTCATTGCCAACTGTTGGGTTGCTGCTTGAAAAGTTTTCATGCACTGCATCTATCATTGATGGGGTGACTTCTACAGCCAGTATATCCTGAACGCCCCGCCTCTAGAAGATCACACAACCGATGCCTCAGCTGCCTGATAAACTTGTAGCAAACGGCAGACTGGGTATTGATAGAAGCTTACAGAAGTCATATGTCACCTGCAGGTGGGTTATGAGAGTGCCTGGCCCTGAGCCCACATCCATGACCCTCGAGCTGCTTCCCAGGCCTGGTGCAGCATCTGCAATCCTGTCTAACCTCTGCAGTAACAGTTACATCACTGACACAGGAGGGCAACTTTCCCTGATTGACATGCCATCAGTGAGGTTATTCACAGAGTTGCTCTAACCTGAATCACAAACTTGGGCATCTTGGTCAGTCTTGCAACTGCATCTGCAAACAACTGTGCCTGTATCTGGTTATGTTCTTCCCTTGACGATGCCAAAGCAGCACATCGTGTTGTAGAGGCTTGGAGGGTCTGCACGTGCAGCAAGACAGTAAGTCTAAAGAACTCAATACACACGGACAGCACAAGCAGTGTCGCACCTTGCCCATAAGCCTTTGTGAAGATTTCCGAGCGGTTTCATGCGTTTGAGAAACCTGCTTGCTTGTGTGGTGCAGGTCGCGTCTTTCCCAGATTTGAAGCTGACTGCGATTGCCTGGGCCGGCGCAAGAATGCCGACACTGCACGGCTCGAGGCATTGATCGCTGAAGCTGAAGCTGCCTTGCGAGCGACAGATGCTGAAAGACGGGTCCTGGCCGATATGCTGCAATACTTTTATGCCAGGTTTATACAGCAACCTGCGCCTGCAACGTTCGCGTGCCCTTGGGGAGGCTTGCGCATGACGCAGCGCAACTGGTA
>JAYKYS010000650.1:0-2500 GCA_036924285.1 Asterella californica
AACTGAGATGAAACTTAGACGACAATAATATGATGGTCTTGTTTGCAACTATGTTATAGTTCTCATCTTCATCTTTGTATTAGAAGTTTTATTCAGACTTAGTACCAATTTACTACCAAAGTACTATCTTAACTCATGACTTGCATCTCTTCTCTTCGAGAACATTAACAACCATGTACATCTCTAAGTACTAAGTACTTTTCTGATCTGCATAGTAGAATACATAAAACACATTATCTTGTTTATCAACATTTTAGTGGCAGATTTACCAACAATGAGTTAAATTGAGTTTGAATTATCCTCCCAACTATTTCATCAAATACAAGAAATTCTACTCATCAAATATCACTCAAGACCTATTTGCAATAACTGGTAAACTCACAAGTATATTCATGAGTTTATAAGGTAATATTTCGTTCTAACCCTAAAATACACAAGCCCAATAACGTTTTGATGTTTTGCATATGATCAGTCTAAACAAGTTCGTGCATCTCAACGTTTAAAATAATATAACCAATCCAAATGTCTAGATGCGGGGATATTATCATATACATATATTCCACATAACAACTTTCATGTTTCATTCTAGCATATTACATATTAGCTTGATTCAAGGTTTTAATTAAGTCGAAATATCAAGTCTAGCTTCACTACTACGACTACAAATATGAAACGGTCTTATTGACAGTATAAAGTACGGATGATCATTAAAACTAAACGGGTATCTCACTATCTTATATACGCAGTACTTTCAAAATAACTATGTGCTAAAATAATACAATATCTATTTTTTCCACCTACTATCATATAACTTAGAAGAAAATGTGCATGGATCTCTACGTCGAGAAGAAAATTCATTATTAATTACTTTGTAGAAATAGCTGTTAGAAAAACAGTGTTGTCTATATGGAAAGAATTATCCAAATGGGTTTAGTACTAAATGAAGATAACATATTTCTAAAAGACAAGTTTGAGATAAAACAACCCGTTAGAACATCTACATATTCTATTAATATTAGAGACTTAAAATAAAGACAAGTCAACTTATAAATTCTCTCTCCTTGAGAATAATAACGATGTAAAATTGGTTAAACTTTTGATGATATAATATCTTACTTATTCTGATATTATATCACCAAAATATGACACTTAGATGACAATCATATGATGGTCTTGTTTGCAGCAATAGTATATTTAGTTCTCATCCTCCTCTTTGTATTCTCTTGATGTTAGACTCTATAATATCAAACTTGAGTTATGTGTGAACTAATATGCATATATCAGATCGTTTGCGATTTCCACCTGTAAGATCATCTTGAATTCACTAAAATAATAAAATATATTATTTAGCACCTCCTAACATAAGCGACCTCAAGTATAACTTAGAAGATAATGTGCATGGATCTTTATGTAATCTGGTTATCAAGAAGAAAATCCATCACTAATTACATTGAAGATCTCGCTGTTAGAAAATATACCCAAACTCGTATTCACCACCAATTTCGTTTATCCACCCTTTATCCGATCTTAGGTATATCATTGATAAGATGATAGATAATTAAAATAAAGAAATTCAACTTATAAGTTCTCTTTCCTCGAGAATAATTACGGTATACAATTAGCAGATCTTTTGGTGATATAATATCTTACTTATTCGTCATTACTTTGTAGACATCGCTGTAAGAAAATATGTATGAATACAATTATCAAAATATATATTTTTACTAAATGAATAAGATATGTTTATGAAAGATAAACTAAAATTAAAACTACTCATTAGATCATCTCGTTATTATGCATGCAGCATATTTATTACCACTAAATGAATGGTTCTGATCTTTACTGTACATTTTAGCACATATATAGATTATTGATAAAATCATGGAGAATATAAATGCAGATAAATAAATTTATAAGTTCTCTCGCCCCGAAAATAATTATGGTTCGAAGTATAAAATTAATAGATTTCTTGGTGATGTAATATCATTCTTAACCCATCGTTTTATATTTTTCCAGGATTTTCTGTCTAATTATCAGTTGAAATTATATTCGGCTGATTAAACCGTCCCCATTTGACCTGAAATTTTCCCCTCGGGTAGCTCGAGAGTAGTCCTCACACCTAAAATTTATTTGAGCCAATTTCATCGAGCCACCTTCGAGATCTGGAGTGATCTGTACCCACGTGTAGGCAGTGGAGACTGTTTTAGTGAATCTGGGTCACTTATTCGTGAGCGAGAATTTAATCCATAAGCCAATGACCCTGAAATTCACCATGCACGTGCCCCAACTGAAAACAGTCCTTGTGAAAAAAGAATTAATGCATTCTGAATCTAAATGGCCGAGTTATCGCATTTTTGGTGCCGCACCCTTGAGGACTTAGCCGCTAGAATGAATCGGGTTGTGGTATAATTTTCGCGGACCAAAGAGGAGGGCGGGGCCGCCGTTCCCCAGAAGTATATATAAGGGAAGGGGGTTCCGTCGGCGAGCCACCCCCGGCGGG
>JAYKYS010000650.1:12500-29176 GCA_036924285.1 Asterella californica
GTCTTTAGGACAAGGTCTTTGTTTCGCTAAGTGTTGGGGTGTAGAGGCGGCTGCCACGTGTCCTCATGTGTGTGGTCCCAGCGGTTTTTTGTTATGTGACGAGGTGTTTATCGTTCGCACGTGCGAAACAAGGTGTTTTGGTGTGTGGAGGGTCGAAAATTACCATCTACTTCCGTGGGGGGTGGGTTGAGAGTTCTCACGTGCCACGAGTTACTTCAAGGGAATTTAAGATGAAATAATAATAATAATAATAATAATATTATTATTATTATTATTATTATTACTACTCTGTTTGAACTCTAAAATTCTAACCCGCACGTGAGAACAAGGCTTTTTCTTTTCTTCTTTCTTTTGACCAAGTGTTGGAAGTGGGTGCCACGTGGACGCACGTGTGAGGGAAAACCTAGACCTCGAAAACGGCCATCTATACGGATTTTTCTTCTCGTGTGGAATTCCAATGCCACGTGGCCATACGTGTGGAAAGGTTTTCAAGAAATGTGAACCGTAATAAATCTACCACGTGGCACTCTCTCATTCGCAGTACTCCTTCATTTTTTAGGAGATGGAAATGAGTACCTCTTATGTACTCAGAAAATCCCTTTCCCTGAATGTTGGAAGTAGGGATGTTGCCACGTGTCAACACGTGAGGGTGCTCTTATATCGCCAGAATACTCGAAATTTATGCGGAAGTATGATTTCCGTCTAAATGTTGGGTTGGATGCCACGTGGACTTACGTGCGGAGTCCCACTCAATATCCCTTATTCTTTTGACACGTGGCAGGTGTTCTGCCACTCAGATCCAAACCTGGAATGGACAAAATGCCAACTTGCCACGTGGATTAGCCCGCAGGTGTGTCCGAACACAGAAAATGGCCAAGGTAAAAAGGAACACCAAATTCAATTATTTAAATATTATTCTTTTTTATTATTTCTAATTTTATTTATTTATCTCTTATTCATTTATTCATTCTTTAATTTTTATCTATTTATTCTTAATTTTTATCTATTTATTTATCTATTTACTCAATTAATTCAAATTTACCTGGTTCTTCTCTCTCATTGGGCCACGCCACACGTACGAAGGCGGGCTCTAACCTAGTTAGTACCGCTGGCAACCTCGTACGTACAGAGGCAACCACGGTCGGATGGGTTGTGGTTGTGGAGACCACACTGTCTCGGGTTGTGTTTCTCTGGATCATCCGCGGGACCAGCCAGACCGCCCGCCCTTTGGTTGGGAGACCACCCTTACACCCTCCACTACCCCAACCCATCCACCCGGAGGGAGGGTTGTGGGTTACGTGGTCCCAGATCTGATCTGCTCGCTGATCCATCAGAGACCCTACTTTACTCCAACCCCGCCCCGCCCAGATCAACCCCAAAAAGGTATTGACTCTTAACTCCATCAATGCCCAAAATGGTCCCATCTCTGATCCTTCCCTAAACCCTCGCCCCGACCAAAATTGATCCACGGCCGGTTCGATGGTCCCAGAATTGGTTCCAATACTCCAGGCTTCTCATGCCCGTGGTCCGACACTCGATGTACAAAGCATCTCTAGGCTGCTCGGGTTGCTGGCTCCAGAAAATGGTCCCGATGGTCCTCACCGGCTCGCCTAACTGCTTTAGCGACTAGTTAGTCTTGACTATCTTTAGCCCAAGTTCTCGGAAGGGTTCCGACAAGGAGAGAATGGTCCCGGTTGCCCTGTGCGTGGTCCGACAAATGGTCCCGGTGCGACACACGATGGCTCGATCTCGATCAGCGATGGGACCCGGATTACTTTTAACTACGGGCCAACTAGCCTTAGTCATGACTATCTTTAGCCCAAGTTTCCGGAAGGGTAACGAAGTTATGGTCCCGATAAAGACAGTGCTTAACTGTACTGGCCCGGTGTCCGACAAAGGCTCCCGATGCGAGAGATACCCCATTCGAGAGATACCCCCATTTGACCTTTAGCTACGGGCCAACTACCGTTAGTCATGACTATCTTTGGCCCAAGTTCTCGGAAAGCGATTCTGAAGCCATTTAGGCATTACAAAAGGATAAAAGAGTACCCTTACTCCTCCATTTTGGGTACGAACCGCCTCGTTAATCATTCCAGGGTAAGGCTAAGTAAAATACTTGCGATTTCTAGTGGGAAATAAATACAACACACCCCCTTTCAGCTTGTATCTTTTCAATCCCGTGTTTCTCCTTTGTTTCCTTCTGCTCTCTTATTTTATTTGTTCCTTGTATCATGTATTATGTGTTATATTTGATTTTTCCCATGCTTTTTTTACATATTCCCTTCTTCTTGTTTCCTTCTTAAATATTTCCGGTACATTAGAGGAACAAATTATTACTATTGCTTCTACTTTTAAATATTTCCTTATTACGAACTTAATGCTTTATTCAATCTACTGCTTTGCTTTTATTATTGCATCGACTTTGTTATTGCTATAACTTTGTACTATTTCCTTCTACGAATTTCTCAAATTCCAGAGGAATAATTTCAACTATTTGTGCTAATACCTTTTCAGTATTTCCTTCTACGCTTTCTCAGAAAAATAAATTGAACCGTCCTTCTTCACTTTTTAGGTTGCTATAACTTTATCTTTGTTAAAACATCTCCTTTTTAATATTTCCTTATACGAACTAGGCTCGCACTTACTCGCGAAACAATTAGCTTCGAGGGGTTCGAGCAATTGTTCATCCTCCTCCTCTCGATATTTATGATTTGTTAATGTTGCTGCGGCTCTTGATATCCCCATTCCTTTGACGAAAACGCAAATAATGATTTGGCCCAGGGGCCTTTAAGCCTTAATTTAAAGACCCCATGTAACTATTTTCGTGGAGCCCGATGGAATATTCTTTCCCGATTGTGTCCTACGGCTCCCGATAGAGCGATGCTTTCATGCTGCGACGGCTCCCGATATTAAATTCTTTGATTTCAACGCAAAGTACGATTTAATTATAACTATTTTTCCTGGAGGCCGATGGTTTAATTTTCCATGATGGTTTCTTCCTCCTCCCCGATATTAATTAAGTTGATTTTTCCCCTTGCTTTTCAGAGGGACCCTAATTTAACTAACCCTATTAATTAATTGCCTACAACTTAGGGTGAATAAATTATTGCTATTGCTTATTTATTATTTCTTTTCTACGCTATTTTCGGAACAATCAATCAAACCGTTTGCTTCACTTTATTACTATACCTTTAACTTTAAATATTTCCCTTTAACGAACTTCTCCGGTTTAATCCCATCCCTTTAATTCAAAATATTTCCCTTTCCACTGAACTTGATTCATAATTTAGGCCCGTTTTTACTCCGAAACAAATTACTCAGAGGGATCAAGTCAAGTCCCTTTTGAAATTCCCCCTCCTCCCGAATATTAGCGATGTTTAGTGTCGCGACGGGCTCATGAAATTAAATTCCATACGCTTCAACGCAAAAGTACGATTTAATTCAGGGGCTTCAAGCATTAATTTCTTACTCGGCCGTAACTATTTCCGTGGACCCGGTGTTTTCCTTCTCCTCCCGATGTTTGGGGTTGCTTTAATTTGTGACATGATCCCGAAATTCAATTCCGTTGACTTCAACGTAAATAACGATTAATTCAGTGCCCTTTAGGCGAATTTTTTTACTCGACGTAACTATTCCGGTGCCGATGGGTTTTCCTCCTCCTCCCGATTCATTAATGTTGCGGAGGCTCTCCCGATATTCCATTCCGATGACTTCAACGCAAAGTATGATTTAATTCAGAGGCCTTTAAGCCTACATTTTTTACCCGATGGTAACTATTCCGGTGCCGATGGTTTCTCCTCCTCCCCGATTCATTAATGTTGCGACGGCTCCCGATATCTTATTCCGACTACTTCAACGCAAAGTATGATTTTATTCAGGGCCTTTAAGCTAAATTTTAGACTCGATGTAACTATTCCCGTGTATTTGATAATGTAGCGATGGTTTACGATAATGTAGCGATAATGTAGCGATGGTTTACTTTTCCCCGGTGGTTTATTGTCTCGCGGAGTTGATTTTTTCTATGAAATTCTCCATCATCGATAAACATTATTCCTCCCTCGAACTTTTACCTAAACCATGTTCATGCCTCAACAACTGGCTATTATAAACTTGGATACCACCATTTGCAGCGTGATGCGGTCCATACCAGGGCCACGCCACCAGATCCCATCAGAACTCTGCAGTTAAATGCCCTTGGGCCGGAATAGTACTGGGATGGGTGACCTCCCGGGAAGTCCCGGTGCTGCATCCAATCTTTTTCCTTTTTTTTACGAATTAATTCTTTGGCAATCGAACAAATATATTACGCTGCCAGGCACTAAACTAATTAATTACTCGTGGACTAATGTTCTTTTCATTTTTGGACGTGAATTGATTCTTTGGTACTGAATAAATTAATTGCTCGTATGTATGTCTATTTTTCTTTCTTCCAGCATAAAATAACCTTGAATACGGAACCCATTAGTTTATCATAATAAATCCAAATACCGTAGTACATATTTCATTACTCTATGTGACGTTGATCTATGTCACCCCTTACTTATTCATAATACATCCAAATACCGTAGTACTTCTTCATTACTCTATATCACTTCGATCTAAGAACCCATTACTTATTCATAATACATCCAAATACCGTAGTACTTCTTCCATTACTCTATATCACTTCGATCTAAGAACCCATTACATATTCATAATACATCCAAATATCCGTAGTACTTCTTTCATTACTCTATGTCACTTTTAACCCATTAGTCTTTCATAGCAACCCATTAGATATACATAATAAACCCAAATATTGGACTGGCTGTCCAGTAACCTTGAATATCCTTGAATATGGAACCCATTAGTTTATCATAATAAATCCAAATACCGTAGTACTTCTTCGTTACTCTATGTGACGTTGATCTATGTCACCCATTACTTATTCATAATACATCCAAATACCGTAATACTTCTTCCATTACCCTATATCATTTCGATCTAAGTAACCCATTACTTATTCATAATACATCCAAATACCGTAGTACTTCTTTCATTACTCTATGTAACTTCGATCTCTTTAACCCATTAGTCTTTCATAGCAACCCATTAGATATACGTAATAAACCCAAATATTGGACACTTTTTCCATTACTCCATGTAAGTTGTTGTATTTAAACTTTTCTTTGTTCTATTTACCCTATTTACTACTTGTGTACTTAAAATACATGTATCCGCAATTGTCAAAGAGTTTATCATGTTTGCCTATTACGTTTCAAATGTCACTTAACACCCTTCATAAAAAGTGTGAGCAAAAAATTGATGGTGGAGGGTTAACTTTTCTTAAGAACAAACTTGGTCCCTTCTTTGCTTCTTTCCGCGTATATGTAAATCTGCCGGTTGTATCATTTCTATACTTTGCATGTGGTTAGCACACGTAGTTGTTAGACCTTCAAGGATCCATATCTGAATTTCTCACCTTCAGTTTATTTCAATCAATATCACATATATACAGTTTGGAGCTCATTTATTTTATAGAAACTATTTTCATGGATACTCATTTGTACTATCCCCCGATCATATGGACACTTCACACTCACTATGTCATGAATCATATGTACTTAATAATGATTATCGTGATCATATAGTTTTGGATTACTCGGTCATCCTCTATAGCGATTAGTTGTTGATCAGGACTGTGCGCACAGCTCTCCCTCTTTTGTTTAGGGTTCCTCAGTTGATCAAATATAGAATCCAAGTGACAGCTTAACAACATACTGTACTATCCATTGTTTATTCAACTGCAATTAAAATAATTTAGAAGCCAAAGTCAGTTTCAGATGAAAACTGATCTAAGACTCTGAACCTCTAAAAGTGATTACAGTTGATTCTGAGTTGAACACATTCACATGATGAACTAACTATATCTATTATCGCTAAAATAATTCAGAAGCCAATATCACTTTCTTATGAAAATTAATCTAAGACTCTGAACCTCTAAAATAAAGTGTCTTCTGAATAAAATTTATATCATGTCATCGGTATATATATTATGATTTTCTCTAACAATACTCTGTAAACTCCATCTTACACATATTACTCTGACGTTTGTATTAGTATCCTAAACTTTAGGATCAAGACTTCATATATAGCCAAATGTCACATTCTTATACACCCTCGGTTTTTCAAATATGAATTACAAGTGAGAGTTGAGCAGATTCACACTGTCAAGTAACTATATCTACTATCACTAAAATAATTCAGAGCCAAAGTCAGTTTCAGACATAAATTAATCTAATACTGTAAAGTTTCAACTGTAACATCTCTATGAATTAAAATCATTATTTTAGATCGCTTATCTGAGTTTTGTGATTTTCCATCGAATCACAACTTATCAATCAGATCTTTCATGTTTACCGAAGTACTATACTTGCCTATTTAGGATTATATACTTCAAACAAGGTCTTTCACTCTTGTTTATACACTCTGGGTTTTTCATATCTAAGTTACTAGAGACAGTTGACATATTTACTAATCAACTAACTATGTCAATTAACAATTAAAATAATTCAGAAACCAATATCAGTTTCTGCCAACATTTAATTTCTGCAACATTAAACTAAATTTTTCTGTGAATTAAAACTTGAACTTAATATCATTTATGCATTTATAGGATTTCTTCATACAATGAGCCTCTATTAACAAGATCTTACAACATTTACTCATACTTTTGCAAAGTACTATTTTAATTCATGAACTCATCTATGCTTTTCAATTAAATCACTCAATTTTTCACTATGATATTGACATCCTTCTCTGTCTTTTCAAGTATTAAAGATTAACATGTATCTTAAAGATTCCTCAGAATTACATGAGTTAAACCCTACGCTATTTGCATATGATATTTCATGTTCATGTCTAACCCTCAAACTTAAATGGACATGTGCTATCGTTCTGATATCTTGCATATGGTCAAGATAACCAAGTTGAACGTGCTTTATATTTGAATTTAGTTCCAATATAAATCAATCTATTTGTATACTGTCTCCATGTTCGGTTTTCCTATGTACCATTTAATATGAATTGTTTTGTAGACTATACTTGAGTATATCCTTCCATGTATTCCCTTCTTATAATACTCGATGTACTGACTTCTCATATGTCACATTGCATCTTTCTTTTCCATTTGATCATATGTATAACTTTATGAAGAGTTTAAAGGAGTCCAACTTGATAAAGTATTACATGATTCAAATAATTCGAACACGCTCCGTTTCAATGCTCAACCTGATTTATTCTATCAATCATTTATCCTCCATACGTGAGTTTTTTCAGTGTCCAGAACAGATTGAAATATTAATCATGTTGAGTTATAAAGTCCAGCTTGACTACTACATACTATATGTGTAGGTGAATCTAAATATGTATTAATCTGAATATAATTACTATATGTGTTTATATTCATAGTTTATACATATAGTTTGATATACATTTGGTTTTAATTGATTAACCATACTTCTCCTAACAGATACAAGAAGATACTTCTCAAAGTGACTTATGATATTCTTACACGAATTTATGTCTTTAAACCTTAAGCTACTCATAATATCTGTTCATTTCTAACCCTATATAACTAAAATGCACATATAGTGTCATTTTTATTTACGTGTAACACTTTAATTTTCTTTATATCAAATGGTTTATGCATCTGATCTGACTTTCGTCAAATAATAGCATTATATTCATTTCATCTTATTATGTTGAGCAGTACGAGGATTCATGACAACATCTCAGCTGTTAACGTCAACAACCCTTAACCCTCAACTGATAATGTTCTCCATTCTTGATTCATTTATCTTGCAGTAGCATTGAACACCTATGTTTTTTAAACTTTACTCAAGCGAACACCACTAATATTTTCTGTACTCCCTTGGTTTTTTGTTGTTGTCTTTAATCTATGTCTTGAATATTTTAATAACTTCACTAGTCTAATATATACAAAAGAAATTGGTATAAGTAGATTCTAGTGAGTAACTTTACTTGTTCTCTCAATAGAAAAAAAATCACAAGAAATTCACATCAACTTGACTTAGATGACATAATATTACGGTTCAATTACTCATGGGAAGTCCTAGACGATAATAAAGTTAAGTTTGAACTTCAACTTTTGTGTTCTCGTGTTGTTAAAACTCTATAGTATCAAACTTTAATTTCTTTATATATTCTTGATGTTTCGTCAAATAATACCCATTATATCAATTTAATCTTATTATATCCAAGTAGTATCATGATTCATGATTTTCTCTTCTCTTACGTCAACAACCCTCAACTGATAATTTTCTTCATTCTTGATTTATTATCTTACAATAGCATTTAACATCATGCTTTTTAAACTTTAATCCAATTTATTATTGGATGTATTGTATTATGTTAAAGTACTGATACTTCGTACTCGTCATTACATCTTCCCTTTCATTAACTCATATAAATGTTGATTCAAAGTTTAAATAAAATATGATCTCTATATCTCTTCCACTAATATTTTCTCTACTCTCTTGGCTTTTCCTATTGACTTTAACCATATGTACTGAAGTTCATCTTTATACGTATCATTACAATTTCTCTTTTCTCGTATAGTAGTTTATTCATTGTTAAAACCAAGCAAGATCTTGATATAGGTTTGAAAATCAAGTCCAGCTTAACTACTATATTCAAAAGAGTTTGATATATATTCACTTTTAATGAGTCGCTTATCCTATCAAATACAACAACTTAAAGATCAAGACTGGTCTCACTCAGATGTCATTAGAAATGTCATTTAGATGGTTTCTGACCCTTTTACACTGGAAACATTCCTCTGAAGTATAAACCGTAGATATTCATAGTGTTCATTCCTAACCCTAGAACCCTATTCATACACATGTAGTATCAATTTAATATCAGATGTTTTGAAACTTGTGGTACCAAATTGTAACCCTACATCTTTCTCTTTTTGGTTTATCATGTAGAACTTGGTTTCAAAATATTTAACAAATATAAGTAGAATTAGTTGATTAAGTATTACATGATTCAAATAATTAGAACACGCTCCGTTTCAATGCTCAACATGATTTATTCTATCAATCATTTATCCTCCATACGTGAGTTTTTTCAGTGTTCAGAACAGATTGAATATTAATCATGTTGAGTTATAAAGTCCAGCTTGACTACTACATACTATATGTGTAGGTGAATCTAAATATGTCCTTAATCTGAATATAATTACTATATGTGTTTATATTCATAGTTTATACATTTGGTTTTAATTGATTAACCATACTTCTCCTAACAGATACAAGAGATACTTCTCAAAGTGACTTATGATATTCTTACACGAATTTATGTCTTTAAACCTTAAGCTACTCATAATATCTGTTCATTTCTAACCTTATATAACTTAAATACACATGTAGTGTCATTTTTATTTACGTGGCACGTATGTATAGTAGTTAAGCTGGACTTGATTCATAAATCTCACCATAAATCTCTTGGATAACAATAAGATGATATTTCACTAATGAGAAGTTTACAACAATAAATAGTTAGGCCTCACCTTTATCTTTTGTTTTTCTTGTTCGTAAGACTCTAGATTATCAAACTAAAATTCCATTTATATACTAAATCGTGTCTTAGGTTTCATCAAATAATACCATTATATTAATTTACATCTTATAGGTTTTAACTATTACTTAGACTGTTTACCGAAGTTCTACCTTAATTCATGACATTCATCTCTTCACTTCACGAATATAACCCTCAACTGATAACCTCTCTCCGGGAAATTTACTTATTAAGCTTTTCTGACCCTAAAACTTAAATACATATCCCAATAGCGTTCTGATATGTGCATATGGTCAATCTACACATGGTTCAATTTCTAAATTTAAATAACTTGACAATTATTCTAAATATATTTTATATTCACTTAACTGAATATCACATGTAGTCCATCATATATACTTCATATACCTTCAGGCTAGATCTTAAAGACACATGTAATGTCGGTTTAATATTTTGGATATGGTCATCTATACACCAATTAAAGCTATATATTTATACATCTGGTACATATAAGGATTTCAATAAGGAAATCAACTTGAACATAAGTTGTATTCTGTTTTCCATGTTTTATTGTTCCATTTAATACCGAGATGTTTTTGAAACTTTACTCCAAGATATAGATCCCATTATTACACATATACTTCTTACTTTTCATTCTCTGCATGTAGTAGTTCATACTATATGTCTTTCTATGTAGATTTACTATCAATGATAGATGTTTGAGAAACTTTACCCTTGAATGTATTCTTTTAAAATACATTGATAAGAAGATATACTTGTCATGACTTTTATATATATGTATATAAGGTTATATCTTTCTTTCTCATACTTGACTAAAACAAATGAAAGGTATTTAGGTTGAATTATCAAGTCCACTTGACAACTACATATTAAGTATAGTAGTAGATTATTTACATCACGAGAGTTAGGTATATCTTAGGTTTTAATGACAAGCAGTACTTATTCTATCGACTCAAGAAAATCGCACCAATATCACTTAGAGGATAGTAATGCGATGGTACTGTTTGCAACTACAGTATATTTAATTCTCAACTTCATTTTTGAATTCTCTTGATTTAAGACTGACTCTCTATAGTATCAAACTTTAGTTGTTTGTGAATTAATATTATATGTAAGATAGTTTATGACTTTTCTCATCAATAAGACCATCTTAATTTGTTCTTAGAGTTTAATTCAGCCTTAGTACCAAAGTACTATAATCTGATATACATTGGTTCTTGATTAAGAACCTTTCCTAATAATTGATAATATTCTTTTGGATATTATCATATATACACCAGTTCAAGATATACATAGGGTAACATATAAAGATTTGAATAATAAAATCAATCTGAATAAAAGTTGTATTCTGTTTTCCATGTTCACTGTTTCATGTACATTTAATACCCAGATGTATTTTAAATTAGAAACTCTACTCGAAAATATCCATTCCATTATGACACTAATACTTAAAACTTGTCATGCTCTGCATGTAGTAACTAATACTGTAAGTTTTTGATGTAGCATTTACTATCAATGATATATATTTTAGAACTTTATTCCAATATACTCTTGGATGTATTGTTTTACGATACATCAAAGAATATACTCGTCATGAATATCACTTAGGACCCTTTTGTAATAACTGGTAATGTTCTTTTTGGATGTTATCATATATACACCAGTTCAAGATATATACAGAGTAAAGATTTGAATAATAAAATCAACCTGAATATAAGTTGTATTCTGTTTTCCATGGTTCAGTGTTTCATGTACGGTTTAATACCCAGATGTTTTTTAAATTAGAAACTCTACTCGAAGATATCCATTCCATTATGGCACTGATACTTAAAACTTGTCATGCTCTGCATGTAGTAATTTGATACTGTATTTTTTTATGTAGCATTTACTATCAATGATATATATTTTAGAAACTTTACTCCAATATACTCTTGGATGTATTGTTCACGATTCATCCAAAGATATACTCTCCATTATGAAAATGATACGTAATACTTGTCATGCTTTTGCCATGTAGTAATTAATACTGTGTATTTTTGTGTAGCATTTACTATCAATGATATATATTTTAGAAACTTTACTCCAATATACTCTTGTTGTATTGTTTTTCGATACATCAAAGGATATACTCGTCATGAACTTTCTATGCAACATTATATCTTTCTTTTTCGTGTTTGACTAGAACAAATAGAAGGTAGATTTAGGCTGAATTATTGAGTCTACATTGACAACTAAATACTAAATACTATGTGTAGTAGTAGATTATATATATTACGAGAGGTTTGTATATCTTAGGTTGAAATATCCTTTATTCTATCTATTCAAGAAACTGAGATGAAACTTAGACGACAATAATATGATGGTCTTGTTTGCAACTATGTTATAGTTCTCATCTTCATCTTTGTATTAGAAGTTTTATTCAGACTTAGTACCAATTTACTACCAAAGTACTATCTTAACTCATGACTTGCATCTCTTCTCTTCGAGAACATTAACAACCATGTACATCTCTAAGTACTAAGTACTTTTCTGATCTGCATAGTAGAATACATAAAACACATTATCTTGTTTATCAACATTTTAGTGGCAGATTTACCAACAATGAGTTAAATTGAGTTTGAATTATCCTCCCAACTATTTCATCAAATACAAGAAATTCTACTCATCAAATATCACTCAAGACCTATTTGCAATAACTGGTAAACTCACAAGTATATTCATGAGTTTATAAGGTAATATTTCGTTCTAACCCTAAAATACACAAGCCCAATAACGTTTTGATGTTTTGCATATGATCAGTCTAAACAAGTTCGTGCATCT
Organism: Asterella californica; assembly: GCA_036924285.1. Classification (NCBI taxonomy): domain Eukaryota; kingdom Viridiplantae; phylum Streptophyta; class Marchantiopsida; order Marchantiales; family Aytoniaceae; genus Asterella; species Asterella californica. The sequence continues at coordinate 24,924 of JAYKYS010000650.1, forward strand.
CAACGTTAAAATAATATAACCAATCCAAATGTCTAGATGCGGGGATATTATCATATACATATATTCCACATAACAACTTTCATGTTTCATTCTAGCATATTACATATTAGCTTGATTCAAGGTTTTAATTAAGTCGAAATATCAAGTCTAGCTTCACTACTACGACTACAAATAATGAAACGGTCTTATTGACAGTATAAGTACGGATGATCATTAAAACTAAACGGGTATCTCACTATCTTATATACGCAGTACTTTCAAAATAACTATGTGCTAAAATAATACAATATCTATTTTTTCCACCTACTATCATATAACTTAGAAGAAAATGTGCATGGATCTCTACGTCGAGAATAAAATTCATTATTAATTACTTTGTAGAAATAGCTGTTAGAAAAACAGTGTTGTCTATATGGAAAGAATTATCCAAATGGGTTTAGTACTAAATGAAGATAACATATTTCTAAAAGACAAGTTTGAGATAAAACAACCCGTTAGAACATCTACATATTCTATTAATATTAGAGACTTAAAATAAAGACAAGTCAACTTATAAATTCTCTCTCCTTGAGAATAATAACGATGTAAAATTGGTTAAACTTTTGATGATATAATATCTTACTTATTCTGATATTATATCACCAAAATATGACACTTAGATGACAATCATATGATGGTCTTGTTTGCAGCAATAGTATATTTAGTTCTCATCTCCTCTTTGTATTCTCTTGATGTTAGACTCTATAATATCAAACTTGAGTTATGTGTGAACTAATATGCATATATCAGATCGTTTGCGATTTCCACCTGTAAGATCATCTTGAATTCACTAAAATAATAAAATATATTATTTAGCACCTCCTAACATAAGCGACCTCAAGTATAACTTAGAAGATAATGTGCATGGATCTTTATGTAATCTGGTTATCAAGAAGAAATCCATCACTAATTACATTGAAGATCTCGCTGTTAGAAAATATACCCAAACTCGTATTCACCACCAATTTCGTTTATCCACCCTTTATCCGATCTTAGGTATATCATTGATAAGATGATAGATAATTAAAATAAAGAAATTCAACTTATAAGTTCTCTTTCCTCGAGAATAATTACGGTATACAATTAGCAGATCTTTTGGTGATATAATATCTTACTTATTCGTCATTACTTGTAGACATCGCTGTAAGAAAATATGTATGAATACAATTATCAAAATATATATTTTTACTAAATGAATAAGATATGTTTATGAAAGATAAACTAAAATTAAAACTACTCATTAGATCATCTCGTTATTATGCATGCAGCATATTTATTACCACTAAATGAATGGTTCTGATCTTTACTGTACATTTTAGCACATATATAGATTATTGATAAAATCATGGAGAATATAAATGCAGATAAATAATTTATAAGTTCTCTCGCCCGAAAATAATTATGGTTCGAAGTATAAAATTAATAGATTTCTTGGTGATGTAATATCATTCTTAACCCATCGTTTTATATTTTTCCAGGATTTTCTGTCTAATTATCAGTTGAAATTATATTCGGCTGATTAAACCGTCCCCATTTGACCTGAAATTTTCCCCTCGGGTAGCTCGAGAGTAGTCCTCACACCTAAAATTTATTTGAGCCAATTTCATCGAGCCACCTTCGAGATCTGGAGTGATCTGTACCCACGTGTAGGCAGTGGAGACTGTTTTAGTGAATCTGGGTCACTTATTCGTGAGCGAGAATTTAATCCATAAGCCAATGACCCTGAAATTCACCATGCACGTGCCCCAACTGAAAACAGTCCTTGTGAAAAAGAATTAATGCATTCTGAATCTAAATGGCCGAGTTATCGCATTTTTGGTGCGCACCCTTGAGGACTTAGCCGCTAGAATGAATCGGGTTGTGGTATAATTTTCGCGGACCAAAGAGGAGGGCGGGGCCGCCGTTCCCCAGAAGTATATATAAGGGAAGGGGGTTCCTTCGGCGAGCCACCCCGGCGGGTGCGGCTTGTCGCGTGCCCCGTAACCCGCGGGAGATGCATTGAAGGCTGTACCCTGTCTAGGCTCGTGTCTCTACGTGAGATCCGGGGGAGCCTGACAAGAAGGACTGTCAGACCCGCACGGTTCCATGAGTTGCAAGGGGTGAGTCCTCGATGGCCTTGGGGTTGACCATGCGGTCAACTCCCATGCCTCGGGAGTCTGCCGTGGTCTCGTTTCCCGAGTATGCAATGATTCGCGCAATGTTCTGGGAGTCTTTCGCGGTCTCCTTTTCCCGAGTATGCGTGTTCTGGGAGTCTGTCACGGTCTCCTTTTCCCGAGTATGCGTGTTCCAGGGTCTGACGCGTCTGGGTTTTCTTCGGAATGTTCCTCTGTGGTTCATTTACTTAGCCGTTTTTGTAGAAAAATCGGGTTGTGGTATAATTTTCGCGGACCAAAGAGGAGGGCGGGGCCGCCGTTCCCCAGAAGTATATATGAGGGGGTGCTCCTCCTCGGGGTACCACGAGACCGAAGTCACACATCTGGCAGAATACCACGGTAAGGGACTCCACGGGGTCACCGCTGTTCGGTGGACTGTCCATTCTATGGTGCAGGCGGAAGTTGAGTGGTAGTGCCAGCGACGCAAGTTGCGGTGCGACTCCCCAAAGGGTACCGACAGTGCGATGTGGAGCTTGTGCCATGCGTCGTGACGCATCCCGATATTTCTCTTCGGTTGAAATGTGAGTTCTTCACGGTGGGGTTAACCTCGCCGGAACCACCCTTTGCACATCAGGCTCGATTCATGTCCGTGGTCGGTCTCCTGGCGACCCAAGGGGAAGGGCGCCGCACCGTGTCGATGGTTCTCAAAGGGAGTGTGAGATTGCGGGCGACCGCCTTCTCGTCTCCTCGCGGGGCTTGTATCGATACAGGAAGGTTGTAACGCCGACGGGCATTTAGACGGTTGGAAGCGGGACGGAGCTCCGTTGCCGATAACTCGTGAACTTTGCCGTACCACCCGAAACCTCCGAATGTCTTGTGATTTGATGAGTGTCGTAGGTTCCGGGTTGTGCGGTGGATGAAGCTTGTGACTCGGTCGTGGTGTTTTCGTCCCTGTAAAGTTCGACGAGATGCCGCGTCGGGTTCAGGGCCCTCACTATGTGATTGTCTTGTTCTTGACGCTGTTGATCGTAGAGCGAAGTGAATCATTGGATCGGAAAGCGATTTAGGGGCCCCGAGTACGTGAACGCTAGTAACACGAGTCATGTGCAGTTGGAGTCGTATTGATCCCCCACTTTGATGCGCGGGGCTGTTCGAGACCGGCCAGCCTTTCGGCTGCTGTTCTCGGGTGGTTCCGTCTTGGGAAGTCTGCGGCGGCTGAGCGGTTCGCCGCTTTGCCGCCGCCGTCTTCCCGGGAGGAGGAGTGATCTGGGAGAGTGTGTATCGTTGGTCCTGATGGGTTCTTGAGAAGATTAGCATGGTCCCCACTTAACGGTGGTGGTGCAGATGAGGGGACCCGTCAGAACTTTTTCAGGATCCACGATACTAATTCTCCCGGGTTGGCTCGTCTTCGAGTGTCTTAGTTGTCGTGCGAGAGGTCGATTCCCTGTTCTGTGGCCGTCGAAAACAAGTAACGGAAAAGTGTTTCTCCGGATGGTGTCTGTAAACCTGGGAGCGGATCCGTTCGGGGGTTGTCAAAGACTTCCGCGTGGTTTCGTGTGCCGGGCAGCCCGCCGGGTTAAGTGTGTAACATTGCTCTGATCGCCTGCGAGGACAGGCGTTTTTGTGGGAAGGAAAAGGTCTGAGAGTTGCTCTATTTTCTAACGGAAGACGACGTTTTTTTCCGGGAGAGGTTCGAGGAACGCTCAACTCGGCTCACACCCGAGGGAAAGCGTGGTTCCGTATTTCACGCGGGCCTCAACCGAGATCAGACGGACGGAGTTGAAGAGGGTTTGGGGCGTCGATATCTTTCATCCGCTGTATCCTCACTTCCGTTCCGTCGACACCTCTCCTGATCCGAGTGCGGTCTTCAAGGGATTCCATTTCCTTACAAAGAGGGCCCTCCGTCGTGTTCCCGTTATGATGCGAGCAAGAGCTTCGGATACTCACCATCTCCTTGAATGTCGCGGTCTAAGTTGGCGTTCGCATAGGGGTAAATGTTTCACTCGGTGACTTTCTTGTCTCCTTTTTCCCAAAGGGAGACTGCGAATTCACTCGGGTTGCTGGTCGGACCATTCATTTGGTCAGATCAGCAACTTGTCGGTGAGTTCTTGGAGAGTCGGC
>JAYKYS010000651.1:0-29151 GCA_036924285.1 Asterella californica
TGATCGGACGAGAAGGGGTATGTTCTGGATGGTATGGCCGTAGCATGCTACACATGCTGTTTTACAGGTACTATGAGACCAGGCAACCGGCTTGCCCTGTGTGAGACGCCATCTAGCTGATCAGAAGCTGTTGTACATATCACAGCCACAGGCCAGGACATCTGAGCTTCACAGTGCTCGCTCTGCAGGCTGGTTTGCCCTCTCCTAGGGGGCCTTCTCATCGGCAAGTGGGAGCCTTCCCATCACCCAATGGGGAGCTTCCCATCAGCTGATGGGAGCCATCCCAAGACATCATGCAAGCATTCCCCCTGACCATCTCTGCCTCACAAGTGATCTGCACACTGTGTAGATGCCCATGCAGCAGCAACATGCAGATGCTTGAAGCTTGTTGGATGCTGTTGGGAGGTGTGAGCTTGTTGGCTGTGGGTTCAAGCACGCGTGCACCGAGCGTAGGTGCCCCTGCAGCAGACTGCCATGCAGCTGAGGCAGCGCCCACACTTCGGCAAGCAGGCAGCCCATTGTGCACTGCAAGTGTATAGATGCAAGAAAGCATGAGTGAGGGCCCAGGCGTTGAGCAGCCGTCACATGTTGGCAGGCAGTCTACTGTGCATTGTGCAACAGTGTGCAAACATGGAGAAAGACACGGAACACTACAGCACTCAAGGTTCCCGGGCGATCACTCAGCCGAGTACTAGTTGAGCCCAATCCAGTTTGACTTCCCTGATTTGACGAGAAGGGGCATGTTCTGGATGGTATGGCCGTAGCATGCTAGACAAGCTGTTTTACAGGTACTATGAGACCAGGCAACCGGCTTGCCCTGTGTGAGACGCCATCTAGCTGATCAGAAGCTGTTGTACATATCACAGCCACAGGCCAGGACATCTGAGCTTCACAGTGCTCGCTCTGCAGGCTGGTTTGCCCTCTCCTAGGGGGCCTTCTCATCGGCAAGTGGGAGCCTTCCCATCACCCAATGGGGAGCTTCCCATCAGCTGATGGGAGCCATCCCAAGACATCATGCAAGCATTCCCCCTGACCATCTCTGCCTCACAAGTGATCTGCACACTGTGTAGATGCCCATGCAGCAGCAACATGCAGATGCTTGGTGTGCAGTGTCGGTGCCATGTTTGCTGAGCCAACTCATCTGTGCTCGCACGCTGCCATACGGGGCACATGCAGCAAAGTCATGCACAAGCCTGTTGGATGCTGTTGGGAGGTGTGAGCTTGTTGGCTGTGGGTTCAAGCACGCGTGCACCGAGCGTAGGTGCCCCTGCAGCAGACTGCCATGCAGCTGAGGCAGCGCCCACACTTCGGCAAGCACTCAGCCCACTGTGCACTGCAAGTGTATAGATGCAAGAAAGCATGAGTGAGGGCCCAAGCGTTGAGCAGCGGTCACATGTTGGCAGGCAGTTTACTGTGCATTGTGCAACAGTGTGCAAACATGGAGAAAGACACAAAACACTACAGCACTCAAGGTTCCCGGGCGATCACTCAGCCGAGTACTAATTGAGCCCAATCCAGTTTGACTTCCCTGATCGGACGAGAAGGGGTATGTTCTGGATGGTATGGCCGTAGCATGCTAGACAAGCTGTTTTACAGGTACTATGAGACCAGGCAACCGGCTTGCCCTGTGTGAGAAGCCATCTAGCTGATCAGAAGCTGTTGTACATATCACAGCCACAGGCCAGGACATCTGAGCTTCACAGTGCTCGCTCTGCAGGCTGGTTTGCCCTCTCCTAGGGGGCCTTCTCATCGGCAATTGGGAGCCTTCCCATCACCCAATGGGGAGCTTCCCATCAGCTGATGGGAGCCATCCCAAGACATCATGCAAGCATTCCCCCTGACCATCTCTGCCTCACAAGTGATCTGCACACTGTGTAGATGCCCATGCAGCAGCAACATGCAGATGCTTGAAGCTTGTTGGATGCTGTTGGGAGGTGTGAGCTTGTTGGCTGTGGGTTCAAGCACGCGTGCACCGAGCGTAGGTGCCCCTGCAGCAGACTGCCATGCAGCTGAGGCAGCGCCCACACTTCGGCAAGCACTCAGCCCACTGTGCACTGCAAGTGTATAGATGCAAGAAAGCATGAGTGAGGGCCCAAGCGTTGAGCAGCGGTTACATGTTAGCAGGCAGTCTACTGTGCATTGTGCAACAGTGTGCAAACATGGAGAAAGACACGGAACACTACAGCACTCAAGGTTACCGGGCGATCACTCAGCCGAGTGAGTAGTTGAGCCCAATCCAGTTAGACTTCCCTGATCGGACGAGAAGGGGTATGTTCTGGATGGTATGGCCGTAGCATGCTACACATGCTGTTTTACAGGTACTATGAGACCAGGCAACCGGCTTGCCCTGTGTGAGACGCCATCTAGCTGATCAGAAGCTGTTGTACATATCACAGCCACAGGCCAGGACATCTGAGCTTCACAGTGCTCGCTCTGCAGGCTGGTTTGCCCTCTCCTAGGGGGCCTTCTCATCGGCAAGTGGGAGCCTTCCCATCACCCAATGGGGAGCTTCCCATCAGCTGATGGGAGCCATCCCAAGACATCATGCAAGCATTCCCCCTGACCATCTCTGCCTCACAAGTGATCTGCACACTGTGTAGATGCCCATGCAGCAGCAACATGCAGATGCTTGAAGCTTGTTGGATGCTGTTGGGAGGTGTGAGCTTGTTGGCTGTGGGTTCAAGCACGCGTGCACCGAGCGTAGGTGCCCCTGCAGCAGACTGCCATGCAGCTGAGGCAGCGCCCACACTTCGGCAAGCAGGCAGCCCATTGTGCACTGCAAGTGTATAGATGCAAGAAAGCATGAGTGAGGGCCCAGGCGTTGAGCAGCCGTCACATGTTGGCAGGCAGTCTACTGTGCATTGTGCAACAGTGTGCAAACATGGAGAAAGACACGGAACACTACAGCACTCAAGGTTCCCGGGCGATCACTCAGCCGAGTACTAGTTGAGCCCAATCCAGTTTGACTTCCCTGATCGGACGAGAAGGGGTATGTTCTGGATGGTATGGCCGTAGCATGCTAGACAAGCTGTTTTACAGGTACTATGAGACCAGGCAACCGGCTTGCCCTGTGTGAGAAGCCATCTAGCTGATCAGAAGCTGTTGTACATATCACAGCCACAGGCCTGGACATCTGAGCTTCACAGTGCTCGCTCTGCAGGCTGGTTTGCCCTCTCCTAGGGGGCCTTCTCATCGGCAATTGGGAGCCTTCCCATCAGCCGATGGGGAGCTTCCCATTAGCTGATATGAGCCATCCCAAGACATCATGCAAGCATTCCCCCTGACCATCTCTGCCTCAGCCCCCTGCAGCAGACTGCCATGCAGCTGAGGCAGCGCCCACACTTCGGCAAGCACTCAGCCCACTGTGCACTGCAAGTGTATAGATGCAAGAAAGCATGAGTGAGGGCCCAGGCGTTGAGCAGCCGTCACATGTTGGCAGGCAGTCTACTGTGCATTGTGCAACAGTGTGCAAACATGGAGAAAGACACGGAACACTACAGCACTCAAGGTTCCCGGGCGATCACTCAGCCGAGTACTAGTTGAGCCCAATCCAGTTTGACTTCCCTGATCGGACGAGAAGGGGCATGTTCTGGATGGTATGGCCGTAGCATGCTAGACAAGCTGTTTTACAGGTACTATGAGACCAGGCAACCGGCTTGCCCTGTGTGAGAAGCCATCTAGCTGATCAGAAGCTGTTGTACATATCACAGCCACAGGCCAGGACATCTGAGCTTCACAGTGCTCGCTCTGCAGGCTGGTTTGCCCTCTCCTAGGGGGCCTTCTCATCGGCAATTGGGAGCCTTCCCATCAGCCGATGGGGAGCTTCCATTAGCTGATGGGAGCCATCCCAAGTCATCATTGCAAGCATTCCCCCTGACCATCTCTGCCTCACAAGTAATCTGCACACTGTGTAGATGCCCATGCAGCAGCAACATGCAGATGCTTGAAGCTTGTTGGATGCTGTTGGGAGGTGTGAGCTTGTTGGCTGTGGGTTCAAGCACGCGTGCACCGAGCGTAGGTGCCCCTGCAGCAGACTGCCATGCAGCTGAGGCAGCGCCCACACTTCGGCAAGCAAGCAGCCCATTGTGCACTGCAAGTGTATAGATGCAAGAAAGCATGAGTGAGGGCCCAGGCGTTGAGCAGCCGTCACATGTTGGCAGGCAGTTTACTGTGCATTGTGCAACAGTGTGCAAACATGGAGAAAGACACAAAACACTACAGCACTCAAGGTTCCCGGGCGATCACTCAGCCGAGTACTGGTTGAGCCCAATCCAGTTTGACTTCCCTGATCGGACGAGAAGGGGTATGTTCTGGATGGTATGGCCGTAGCATGCTAGACAAGCTGTTTTACAGGTACTATGACACCAGGCAACCGCCTTGCCCTGTGTGAGAAGCCATCTAGCTGATCAGAAGCTGTTGTACATATCACAGCCACAGGCCAAAACATCTGAGCTTCACAGTGCTCGCTCTGCAGGCTGGTTTGCCCTCTCCTAGGGGGCCTTCTCAACGGCAAGTGGGAGCCTTCCCATCACCCAATGGGGAGCTTCCCATCAGCTGATGGGAGCCATCCCAAGACATCATGCAAGCATTCCCCCTGACCATCTCTGCCTCACAAGTGATCTGCACACTGTGTAGATGCCCATGCAGCAACAACATGCAGATGCTTGGTGTGCAGTGTCGGTGCCATGTTTGCTGAGCCAACTCATCTGTGCTCGCACGCTGCCATACGGGGCACATGCAGCAAAGTCATGCACAAGCCTGTTGGATGCTGTTGGGAGGTGTGAGCTTGTTGGCTGTTCAAGCACGCGTGCACCGAGCGTAGGTGCCCCCGCAGCAGACTGCCATGCAGCTGAGGCAGCGCCCACACTTCGGCAAGCAAGCAGCCCATTGTGCACTGCAAGTGTATAGATGCAAGAAAGCATGAGTGAGGGACCAGACTTTGAGCAGCCGTCACATGTTGGCAGGCAGTCTACTGTGCATTGTGCAACAGTGTGCAAACATGGAGAAAGACACCAAACACTACAGCACTCAAGGTTCCCGGGCGATCACTCAGCCGAGTACTAGTTGAGCCCAATCCAGTTTGACTTCCCTGATCGGACGAGAAGGGGTATGTTCTGGATGGTATGGCCGTAGCATGCTACACATGCTGTTTTACAGGTACTATGAGACCAGGCAACCGGCTTGCCCTGTGTGAGACGCCATCTAGCTGATCAGAAGCTGTTGTACATATCACAGCCACAGGCCAGGACATCTGAGCTTCACAGTGCTCGCTCTGCAGGCTGGTTTGCCCTCTCCTAGGGGGCCTTCTCATCGGCAAGTGGGAGCCTTCCCATCACCCAATGGGGAGCTTCCCATCAGCTGATGGGAGCCATCCCAAGACATCATGCAAGCATTCCCCCTGACCATCTCTGCCTCACAAGTGATCTGCACACTGTGTAGATGCCCATGCAGCAGCAACATGCAGATGCTTGAAGCTTGTTGGATGCTGTTGGGAGGTGTGAGCTTGTTGGCTGTGGGTTCAAGCACGCGTGCACCGAGCGTAGGTGCCCCTGCAGCAGACTGCCATGCAGCTGAGGCAGCGCCCACACTTCGGCAAGCAGGCAGCCATTGTGCACTGCAAGTGTATAGATGCAAGAAAGCATGAGTGAGGGCCCAGGCGTTGAGCAGCCGTCACATGTTGGCAGGCAGTCTACTGTGCATTGTGCAACAGTGTGCAAACATGGAGAAAGACACGGAACACTACAGCACTCAAGGTTCCCGGGCGATCACTCAGCCGAGTACTAGTTGAGCCCAATCCAGTTTGACTTCCCTGATCGGACGAGAAGGGGCATGTTCTGGATGGTATGGCCGTAGCATGCTAGACAAGCTGTTTTACAGGTACTATGAGACCAGGCAACCGGCTTGCCCTGTGTGAGAAGCCATTTAGCTGATCAGAAGCTGTTGTACATATCACAGCCACAGGCCAGGACATCTGAGCTTCACAGTGCTCGCTCTGCAGGCTGGTTTGCCCTCTCCTAGGGGGCCTTCTCATCGGCAATTGGGAGCCTTCCCATCAGCCGATGGGGAGCTTCCCATATACTGATGGGAGCCATCCCAAGACATCATGCAAGCATTCCCCCTGACCATCTCTGCATCAGCCCCCTGCAGCAGACTGCCATGCAGCTGAGGCAGCGCCCACACTTCGGCAAGCACTCAGCCCACTGTGCACTGCAAGTGTATAGATGCAAGAAAGCATGAGTGAGGGCCCAGGCGTTGAGCAGCCGTCACATGTTGGCAGGCAGTCTACTGTGCATTGTGCAACAGTGTGCAAACATGGAGAAAGACACGGAACACTACAGCACTCAAGGTTCCCGGGCGATCACTCAGCCGAATACTAGTTGAGCCCAATCCAGTTTGACTTCCCTGATCGGACGAGAAGGGGTATGTTCTGGATGGTATGGCCGTAGCATGCTACACATGCTGTTTTACAGGTACTATGAGACCAGGCAACCGGCTTGCCCTGTGTGAGACGCCATCTAGCTGATCAGAAGCTGTTGTACATATCACAGCCACAGGCCAGGACATCTGAGCTTCACAGTGCTCGCTCTGCAGGCTGGTTTGCCCTCTCCTAGGGGGCCTTCTCATCGGCAATTGGGAGCCTTCCCATCAGCCGATGGGGAGCTTCCCATTAGCTGATGGGAGCCATCCCAAGTCATCATGCAAGCATTCCCCCTGACCATCTCTGCCTCACAAGTAATCTGCACACTGTGTAGATGCCCATGCAGCAGCAACATGCAGATGCTTGAAGCTTGTTGGATGCTGTTGGGAGGTGTGAGCTTGTTGGCTGTGGGTTCAAGCACGCGTGCACCGAGCGTAGGTGCCCCTGCAGCAGACTGCCATGCAGCTGAGGCAGCGCCCACACTTCGGCAAGCACTCAGCCCACTGTGCACTGCAAGTGTATAGATGCAAGAAAGCATGAGTGAGGGCCCAAGCGTTGAGCAGCGGTCACATGTTAGCAGGCAGTCTACTGTGCATTGTGCAACAGTGTGCAAACATGGAGAAAGACACGGAACACTACAGCACTCAAGGTTACCGGGCGATCACTCAGCCGAGTGAGTAGTTGAGCCCAATCCAGTTAGACTTCCCTGATCGGACGAGAAGGGGTATGTTCTGGATGGTATGGCCGTAGCATGCTACACATGCTGTTTTACAGGTACTATGAGACCAGGCAACCGGCTTGCCCTGTGTGAGACGCCATCTAGCTGATCAGAAGCTGTTGTACATATCACAGCCACAGGCCAGGACATCTGAGCTTCACAGTGCTCGCTCTGCAGGCTGGTTTGCCCTCTCCTAGGGGGCCTTCTCATCGGCAAGTGGGAGCCTTCCCATCACCCAATGGGGAGCTTCCCATCAGCTGATGGGAGCCATCCCAAGACATCATGCAAGCATTCCCCCTGACCATCTCTGCCTCACAAGTGATCTGCACACTGTGTAGATGCCCATGCAGCAGCAACATGCAGATGCTTGAAGCTTGTTGGATGCTGTTGGGAGGTGTGAGCTTGTTGGCTGTGGGTTCAAGCACGCGTGCACCGAGCGTAGGTGCCCCTGCAGCAGACTGCCATGCAGCTGAGGCAGCGCCCACACTTCGGCAAGCAGGCAGCCCATTGTGCACTGCAAGTGTATAGATGCAAGAAAGCATGAGTGAGGGCCCAGGCGTTGAGCAGCCGTCACATGTTGGCAGGCAGTCTACTGTGCATTGTGCAACAGTGTGCAAACATGGAGAAAGACACGGAACACTACAGCACTCAAGGTTCCCGGGCGATCACTCAGCCGAGTACTAGTTGAGCCCAATCCAGTTTGACTTCCCTGATCGGACGAGAAGGGGCATGTTCTGGATGGTATGGCCGTAGCATGCTAGACAAGCTGTTTTACAGGTACTATGAGACCAGGCAACCGGCTTGCCCTGTGTGAGAAGCCATCTAGCTGATCAGAAGCTGTTGTACATATCACAGCCACAGGCCAGGACATCTGAGCTTCACAGTGCTCGCTCTGCAGGCTGGTTTGCCCTCTCCTAGGGGGCCTTCTCATCGGCAATTGGGAGCCTTCCCATCAGCCGATGGGGAGCTTCCCATATACTGATGGGAGCCATCCCAAGACATCATGCAAGCATTCCCCCTGACCATCTCTGCCTCACAAGTGATCTGCACACTGTGTAGATGCCCATGCAGCAGCAACATGCAGATGCTTGAAGCTTGTTGGATGCTGTTGGGAGGTGTGAGCTTGTTGGCTGTGGGTTCAAGCACGCGTGCACCGAGCGTAGGTGCCCCTGCAGCAGACTGCCATGCAGCTGAGGCAGCGCCCACACTTCGGCAAGCAGGCAGCCCATTGTGCACTGCAAGTGTATAGATGCAAGAAAGCATGAGTGAGGGCCCAGGCGTTGAGCAGCCGTCACATGTTGGCAGGCAGTCTACTGTGCATTGTGCAACAGTGTGCAAACATGGAGAAAGACACGGAACACTACAGCACTCAAGGTTCCCGGGCGATCACTCAGCCGAGTACTAGTTGAGCCCAATCCAGTTTGACTTCCCTGATCGGACGAGAAGGGGTATGTTCTGGATGGTATGGCCGTAGCATGCTAGACAAGCTGTTTTACAGGTACTATGAGACCAGGCAACCGGCTTGCCCTGTGTGAGAAGCCATCTAGCTGATCAGAAGCTGTTGTACATATCACAGCCACAGGCCAGGACATCTGAGCTTCACAGTGCTCGCTCTGCAGGCTGGTTTGCCCTCTCCTAGGGGGCCTTCTCATCGGCAATTGGGAGCCTTCCCATCAGCCGATGGGGAGCTTCCCATTAGCTGATGGGAGCCATCCCAAGACATCATGCAAGCATTCCCCCTGACCATCTCTGCCTCAGCCCCCTGCAGCAGACTGCCATGCAGCTGAGGCAGCGCCCACACTTCGGCAAGCACTCAGCCCACTGTGCACTGCAAGTGTATAGATGCAAGAAAGCATGAGTGAGGGCCCAGGCGTTGAGCAGCCGTCACATGTTGGCAGGCAGTCTACTGTGCATTGTGCAACAGTGTGCAAACATGGAGAAAGACACGGAACACTACAGCACTCAAGGTTCCCGGGCGATCACTCAGCCGAGTACTAGTTGAGCCCAATCCAGTTTGACTTCCCTGATCGGACGAGAAGGGGCATGTTCTGGATGGTATGGCCGTAGCATGCTAGACAAGCTGTTTTACAGGTACTATGAGACCAGGCAACCGGCTTGCCCTGTGTGAGAAGCCATCTAGCTGATCAGAAGCTGTTGTACATATCACAGCCACAGGCCAGGACATCTGAGCTTCACAGTGCTCGCTCTGCAGGCTGGTTTGCCCTCTCCTAGGGGGCCTTCTCATCGGCAATTGGGAGCCTTCCCATCAGCCGATGGGGAGCTTCCCATTAGCTGATGGGAGCCATCCCAAGTCATCATGCAAGCATTCCCCCTGACCATCTCTGCCTCACAAGTGATCTGCACACTGTGTAGATGCCCATGCAGCAGCAACATGCAGATGCTTGAAGCTTGTTGGATGCTGTTGGGAGGTGTGAGCTTGTTGGCTGTGGGTTCAAGCACGCGTGCACCGAGCGTAGGTGCCCCTGCAGCAGACTGCCATGCAGCTGAGGCAGCGCCCACACTTCGGCAAGCAGGCAGCCCATTGTGCACTGCAAGTGTATAGATGCAAGAAAGCATGAGTGAGGGCCCAGGCGTTGAGCAGCCGTCACATGTTGGCAGGCAGTCTACTGTGCATTGTGCAACAGTGTGCAAACATGGAGAAAGACACGGAACACTACAGCACTCAAGGTTCCCGGGCGATCACTCAGCCGAGTACTAGTTGAGCCCAATCCAGTTTGACTTCCCTGATCGGACGAGAAGGGGCATGTTCTGGATGGTATGGCCGTAGCATGCTAGACAAGCTGTTTTACAGGTACTATGAGACCAGGCAACCGGCTTGCCCTGTGTGAGAAGCCATCTAGCTGATCAGAAGCTGTTGTACATATCACAGCCACAGGCCAGGACATCTGAGCTTCACAGTGCTCGCTCTGCAGGCTGGTTTGCCCTCTCCTAGGGGGCCTTCTCATCGGCAATTGGGAGCCTTCCCATCAGCCGATGGGGAGCTTCCCATATACTGATGGGAGCCATCCCAAGACATCATGCAAGCATTCCCCCTGACCATCTCTGCCTCAGCCCCCTGCAGCAGACTGCCATGCAGCTGAGGCAGCGCCCACACTTCGGCAAGCACTCAGCCCACTGTGCACTGCAAGTGTATAGATGCAAGAAAGCATGAGTGAGGGCCCAGGCGTTGAGCAGCCGTCACATGTTGGCAGGCAGTCTACTGTGCATTGTGCAACAGTGTGCAAACATGGAGAAAGACACGGAACACTACAGCACTCAAGGTTCCCGGGCGATCACTCAGCCGAGTACTAGTTGAGCCCAATCCAGTTTGACTTCCCTGATCGGACGAGAAGGGGCATGTTCTGGATGGTATGGCCGTAGCATGCTAGACAAGCTGTTTTACAGGTACTATGAGACCAGGCAACCGGCTTGCCCTGTGTGAGAAGCCATCTAGCTGATCAGAAGCTGTTGTACATATCACAGCCACAGGCCAGGACATCTGAGCTTCACAGTGCTCGCTCTGCAGGCTGGTTTGCCCTCTCCTAGGGGGCCTTCTCATCGGCAATTGGGAGCCTTCCCATCAGCCGATGGGGAGCTTCCCATTAGCTGATGGGAGCCATCCCAAGTCATCATGCAAGCATTCCCCCTGACCATCTCTGCCTCACAAGTGATCTGCACACTGTGTAGATGCCCATGCAGCAGCAACATGCAGATGCTTGGTGTGCAGTGTCGGTGCCATGTTTGCTGAGCCAACTCATCTGTGCTCGCACGCTGCCATACGGGGCACATGCAGCAAACCCTGTTGGGATGCTGTTGGGAGGTGTGAGCTTGTTGGCTGTGGGTTCAAGCACGCGTGCACCGAGCGTAGGTGCCCCTGCAGCAGACTGCCATGCAGCTGAGGCAGCGCCCACACTTCGGCAAGCACTCAGCCCACTGTGCACTGCAAGTGTATAGATGCAAGAAAGCATGAGTGAGGGCCCAAGCGTTGAGCAGCGGTCACATGTTAGCAGGCAGTCTACTGTGCATTGTGCAACAGTGTGCAAACATGGAGAAAGACACGGAACACTACAGCACTCAAGGTTACCGGGCGATCACTCAGCCGAGTGAGTAGTTGAGCCCAATCCAGTTAGACTTCCCTGATCGGACGAGAAGGGGTATGTTCTGGATGGTATGGCCGTAGCATGCTACACATGCTGTTTTACAGGTACTATGAGACCAGGCAACCGGCTTGCCCTGTGTGAGACGCCATCTAGCTGATCAGAAGCTGTTGTACATATCACAGCCACAGGCCAGGACATCTGAGCTTCACAGTGCTCGCTCTGCAGGCTGGTTTGCCCTCTCCTAGGGGGCCTTCTCATCGGCAAGTGGGAGCCTTCCCATCACCCAATGGGGAGCTTCCCATCAGCTGATGGGAGCCATCCCAAGACATCATGCAAGCATTCCCCCTGACCATCTCTGCCTCACAAGTGATCTGCACACTGTGTAGATGCCCATGCAGCAGCAACATGCAGATGCTTGAAGCTTGTTGGATGCTGTTGGGAGGTGTGAGCTTGTTGGCTGTGGGTTCAAGCACGCGTGCACCGAGCGTAGGTGCCCCTGCAGCAGACTGCCATGCAGCTGAGGCAGCGCCCACACTTCGGCAAGCAGGCAGCCCATTGTGCACTGCAAGTGTATAGATGCAAGAAAGCATGAGTGAGGGCCCAGGCGTTGAGCAGCCGTCACATGTTGGCAGGCAGTCTACTGTGCATTGTGCAACAGTGTGCAAACATGGAGAAAGACACGGAACACTACAGCACTCAAGGTTCCCGGGCGATCACTCAGCCGAGTACTAGTTGAGCCCAATCCAGTTTGACTTCCCTGATCGGACGAGAAGGGGTATGTTCTGGATGGTATGGCCGTAGCATGCTAGACAAGCTGTTTTACAGGTACTATGAGACCAGGCAACCGGCTTGCCCTGTGTGAGAAGCCATCTAGCTGATCAGAAGCTGTTGTACATATCACAGCCACAGGCCAGGACATCTGAGCTTCACAGTGCTCGCTCTGCAGGCTGGTTTGCCCTCTCCTAGGGGGCCTTCTCATCGGCAATTGGGAGCCTTCCCATCAGCCGATGGGGAGCTTCCCATTAGCTGATGGGAGCCATCCCAAGACATCATGCAAGCATTCCCCCTGACCATCTCTGCCTCAGCCCCCTGCAGCAGACTGCCATGCAGCTGAGGCAGCGCCCACACTTCGGCAAGCACTCAGCCCACTGTGCACTGCAAGTGTATAGATGCAAGAAAGCATGAGTGAGGGCCCAGGCGTTGAGCAGCCGTCACATGTTGGCAGGCAGTCTACTGTGCATTGTGCAACAGTGTGCAAACATGGAGAAAGACACGGAACACTACAGCACTCAAGGTTCCCGGGCGATCACTCAGCCGAGTACTAGTTGAGCCCAATCCAGTTTGACTTCCCTGATCGGACGAGAAGGGGCATGTTCTGGATGGTATGGCCGTAGCATGCTAGACAAGCTGTTTTACAGGTACTATGAGACCAGGCAACCGGCTTGCCCTGTGTGAGAAGCCATCTAGCTGATCAGAAGCTGTTGTACATATCACAGCCACAGGCCAGGACATCTGAGCTTCACAGTGCTCGCTCTGCAGGCTGGTTTGCCCTCTCCTAGGGGGCCTTCTCATCGGCAATTGGGAGCCTTCCCATCAGCCGATGGGGAGCTTCCCATTAGCTGATGGGAGCCATCCCAAGTCATCATGCAAGCATTCCCCCTGACCATCTCTGCCTCACAAGTGATCTGCACACTGTGTAGATGCCCATGCAGCAGCAACATGCAGATGCTTG
Organism: Asterella californica; assembly: GCA_036924285.1. Taxonomy (NCBI): domain Eukaryota; kingdom Viridiplantae; phylum Streptophyta; class Marchantiopsida; order Marchantiales; family Aytoniaceae; genus Asterella; species Asterella californica. The sequence goes on from JAYKYS010000651.1 coordinate 12,969, forward strand.
AAGCTTGTTGGATGCTGTTGGGAGGTGTGAGCTTGTTGGCTGTGGGTTCAAGCACGCGTGCACCGAGCGTAGGTGCCCCTGCAGCAGACTGCCATGCAGCTGAGGCAGCGCCCACACTTCGGCAAGCAGGCAGCCCATTGTGCACTGCAAGTGTATAGATGCAAGAAAGCATGAGTGAGGGCCCAGGCGTTGAGCAGCCGTCACATGTTGGCAGGCAGTCTACTGTGCATTGTGCAACAGTGTGCAAACATGGAGAAAGACACGGAACACTACAGCACTCAAGGTTCCCGGGCGATCACTCAGCCGAGTACTAGTTGAGCCCAATCCAGTTTGACTTCCCTGATCGGACGAGAAGGGGCATGTTCTGGATGGTATGGCCGTAGCATGCTAGACAAGCTGTTTTACAGGTACTATGAGACCAGGCAACCGGCTTGCCCTGTGTGAGAAGCCATCTAGCTGATCAGAAGCTGTTGTACATATCACAGCCACAGGCCAGGACATCTGAGCTTCACAGTGCTCGCTCTGCAGGCTGGTTTGCCCTCTCCTAGGGGGCCTTCTCATCGGCAATTGGGAGCCTTCCCATCAGCCGATGGGGAGCTTCCCATATACTGATGGGAGCCATCCCAAGACATCATGCAAGCATTCCCCCTGACCATCTCTGCCTCAGCCCCCTGCAGCAGACTGCCATGCAGCTGAGGCAGCGCCCACACTTCGGCAAGCACTCAGCCCACTGTGCACTGCAAGTGTATAGATGCAAGAAAGCATGAGTGAGGGCCCAGGCGTTGAGCAGCCGTCACATGTTGGCAGGCAGTCTACTGTGCATTGTGCAACAGTGTGCAAACATGGAGAAAGACACGGAACACTACAGCACTCAAGGTTCCCGGGCGATCACTCAGCCGAGTACTAGTTGAGCCCAATCCAGTTTGACTTCCCTGATCGGACGAGAAGGGGCATGTTCTGGATGGTATGGCCGTAGCATGCTAGACAAGCTGTTTTACAGGTACTATGAGACCAGGCAACCGGCTTGCCCTGTGTGAGAAGCCATCTAGCTGATCAGAAGCTGTTGTACATATCACAGCCACAGGCCAGGACATCTGAGCTTCACAGTGCTCGCTCTGCAGGCTGGTTTGCCCTCTCCTAGGGGGCCTTCTCATCGGCAATTGGGAGCCTTCCCATCAGCCGATGGGGAGCTTCCCATTAGCTGATGGGAGCCATCCCAAGTCATCATGCAAGCATTCCCCCTGACCATCTCTGCCTCACAAGTGATCTGCACACTGTGTAGATGCCCATGCAGCAGCAACATGCAGATGCTTGGTGTGCAGTGTCGGTGCCATGTTTGCTGAGCCAACTCATCTGTGCTCGCACGCTGCCATACGGGGCACATGCAGCAAACCCTGTTGGGATGCTGTTGGGAGGTGTGAGCTTGTTGGCTGTGGGTTCAAGCACGCGTGCACCGAGCGTAGGTGCCCCTGCAGCAGACTGCCATGCAGCTGAGGCAGCGCCCACACTTCGGCAAGCACTCAGCCCACTGTGCACTGCAAGTGTATAGATGCAAGAAAGCATGAGTGAGGGCCCAAGCGTTGAGCAGCGGTCACATGTTAGCAGGCAGTCTACTGTGCATTGTGCAACAGTGTGCAAACATGGAGAAAGACACGGAACACTACAGCACTCAAGGTTACCGGGCGATCACTCAGCCGAGTGAGTAGTTGAGCCCAATCCAGTTAGACTTCCCTGATCGGACGAGAAGGGGTATGTTCTGGATGGTATGGCCGTAGCATGCTACACATGCTGTTTTACAGGTACTATGAGACCAGGCAACCGGCTTGCCCTGTGTGAGACGCCATCTAGCTGATCAGAAGCTGTTGTACATATCACAGCCACAGGCCAGGACATCTGAGCTTCACAGTGCTCGCTCTGCAGGCTGGTTTGCCCTCTCCTAGGGGGCCTTCTCATCGGCAAGTGGGAGCCTTCCCATCACCCAATGGGGAGCTTCCCATCAGCTGATGGGAGCCATCCCAAGACATCATGCAAGCATTCCCCCTGACCATCTCTGCCTCACAAGTGATCTGCACACTGTGTAGATGCCCATGCAGCAGCAACATGCAGATGCTTGAAGCTTGTTGGATGCTGTTGGGAGGTGTGAGCTTGTTGGCTGTGGGTTCAAGCACGCGTGCACCGAGCGTAGGTGCCCCTGCAGCAGACTGCCATGCAGCTGAGGCAGCGCCCACACTTCGGCAAGCAGGCAGCCCATTGTGCACTGCAAGTGTATAGATGCAAGAAAGCATGAGTGAGGGCCCAGGCGTTGAGCAGCCGTCACATGTTGGCAGGCAGTCTACTGTGCATTGTGCAACAGTGTGCAAACATGGAGAAAGACACGGAACACTACAGCACTCAAGGTTCCCGGGCGATCACTCAGCCGAGTACTAGTTGAGCCCAATCCAGTTTGACTTCCCTGATCGGACGAGAAGGGGTATGTTCTGGATGGTATGGCCGTAGCATGCTAGACAAGCTGTTTTACAGGTACTATGAGACCAGGCAACCGGCTTGCCCTGTGTGAGAAGCCATCTAGCTGATCAGAAGCTGTTGTACATATCACAGCCACAGGCCAGGACATCTGAGCTTCACAGTGCTCGCTCTGCAGGCTGGTTTGCCCTCTCCTAGGGGGCCTTCTCATCGGCAATTGGGAGCCTTCCCATCAGCCGATGGGGAGCTTCCCATTAGCTGATGGGAGCCATCCCAAGACATCATGCAAGCATTCCCCCTGACCATCTCTGCCTCAGCCCCCTGCAGCAGACTGCCATGCAGCTGAGGCAGCGCCCACACTTCGGCAAGCACTCAGCCCACTGTGCACTGCAAGTGTATAGATGCAAGAAAGCATGAGTGAGGGCCCAGGCGTTGAGCAGCCGTCACATGTTGGCAGGCAGTCTACTGTGCATTGTGCAACAGTGTGCAAACATGGAGAAAGACACGGAACACTACAGCACTCAAGGTTCCCGGGCGATCACTCAGCCGAGTACTAGTTGAGCCCAATCCAGTTTGACTTCCCTGATCGGACGAGAAGGGGCATGTTCTGGATGGTATGGCCGTAGCATGCTAGACAAGCTGTTTTACAGGTACTATGAGACCAGGCAACCGGCTTGCCCTGTGTGAGAAGCCATCTAGCTGATCAGAAGCTGTTGTACATATCACAGCCACAGGCCAGGACATCTGAGCTTCACAGTGCTCGCTCTGCAGGCTGGTTTGCCCTCTCCTAGGGGGCCTTCTCATCGGCAATTGGGAGCCTTCCCATCAGCCGATGGGGAGCTTCCCATTAGCTGATGGGAGCCATCCCAAGTCATCATGCAAGCATTCCCCCTGACCATCTCTGCCTCACAAGTAATCTGCACACTGTGTAGATGCCCATGCAGCAGCAACATGCAGATGCTTGAAGCTTGTTGGATGCTGTTGGGAGGTGTGAGCTTGTTGGCTGTGGGTTCAAGCACGCGTGCACCGAGCGTAGGTGCCCCTGCAGCAGACTGCCATGCAGCTGAGGCAGCGCCCACACTTCGGCAAGCAAGCAGCCCATTGTGCACTGCAAGTGTATAGATGCAAGAAAGCATGAGTGAGGGCCCAGGCGTTGAGCAGCCGTCACATGTTGGCAGGCAGTCTACTGTGCATTGTGCAACAGTGTGCAAACATGGAGAAAGACACGGAACACTACAGCACTCAAGGTTCCCGGGCGATCACTCAGCCGAGTACTAGTTGAGCCCAATCCAGTTTGACTTCCCTGATCGGACGAGAAGGGGCATGTTCTGGATGGTATGGCCGTAGCATGCTAGACAAGCTGTTTTACAGGTACTATGAGACCAGGCAACCGGCTTGCCCTGTGTGAGAAGCCATCTAGCTGATCAGAAGCTGTTGTACATATCACAGCCACAGGCCAGGACATCTGAGCTTCACAGTGCTCGCTCTGCAGGCTGGTTTGCCCTCTCCTAGGGGGCCTTCTCATCGGCAATTGGGAGCCTTCCCATCAGCCGATGGGGAGCTTCCCATTAGCTGATGGGAGCCATCCCAAGTCATCATGCAAGCATTCCCCCTGACCATCTCTGCCTCACAAGTAATCTGCACACTGTGTAGATGCACATGCAGCAGCAACATGCAGATGCTTGAAGCTTGTTGGATGCTGTTGGGAGGTGTGAGCTTGTTGGCTGTGGGTTCAAGCACGCGTGCACCGAGCGTAGGTGCCCCTGCAGCAGACTGCCATGCAGCTGAGGCAGCGCCCACACTTTGGCAAGCAAGCAGCCCATTGTGCACTGCAAGTGTATAGATGCAAGAAAGCATGAGTGAGGGCCCAGGCGTTGAGCAGCCGTCACATGTTGGCAGGCAGTTTACTGTGCATTGTGCAACAGTGTGCAAACATGGAGAAAGACACAAAACACTACAGCACTCAAGGTTCCCGGGCGATCACTCAGCCGAGTACTAGTTGAGCCCAATCCAGTTTGACTTCCCTGATCGGACGAGAAGGGGTATGTTCTGGATGGTATGGCCGTAGCATGCTAGACAAGCTGTTTTACAGGTACTATGACACCAGGCAACCGCCTTGCCCTGTGTGAGAAGCCATCTAGCTGATCAGAAGCTGTTGTACATATCACAACCACAGGCCAAAACATCTGAGCTTCACAGTGCTCGCTCTGCAGGCTGGTTTGCCCTCTCCTAGGGGGCCTTCTCATCGGCAAGTGGGAGCCTTCCCATCACCCAATGGGGAGCTTCCCATCAGCTGATGGGAGCCATCCCAAGACATCATGCAAGCATTCCCCCTGACCATCTCTGCCTCACAAGTGATCTGCACACTGTGTAGATGCCCATGCAGCAACAACATGCAGATGCTTGGTGTGCAGTGTCGGTGCCATGTTTGCTGAGCCAACTCATCTGTGCTCGCACGCTGCCATACGGGGCACATGCAGCAAAGTCATGCACAAGCCTGTTGGATGCTGTTGGGAGGTGTGAGCTTGTTGGCTGTTCAAGCACGCGTGCACCGAGCGTAGGTGCCCCCGCAGCAGACTGCCATGCAGCTGAGGCAGCGCCCACACTTCGGCAAGCAAGCAGCCCATTGTGCACTGCAAGTGTATAGATGCAAGAAAGCATGAGTGAGGGACCAGGCTTTGAGCAGCCGTCACATGTTGGCAGGCAGTCTACTGTGCATTGTGCAACAGTGTGCAAACATGGAGAAAGACACCAAACACTACAGCACTCAAGGTTCCCGGGCGATCACTCAGCCGAGTACTAGTTGAGCCCAATCCAGTTTGACTTCCCTGATCGGACGAGAAGGGGTATGTTCTGGATGGTATGGCCGTAGCATGCTACACATGCTGTTTTACAGGTACTATGAGACCAGGCAACCGGCTTGCCCTGTGTGAGACGCCATCTAGCTGATCAGAAGCTGTTGTACATATCACAGCCACAGGCCAGGACATCTGAGCTTCACAGTGCTCGCTCTGCAGGCTGGTTTGCCCTCTCCTAGGGGGCCTTCTCATCGGCAAGTGGGAGCCTTCCCATCACCCAATGGGGAGCTTCCCATCAGCTGATGGGAGCCATCCCAAGACATCATGCAAGCATTCCCCCTGACCATCTCTGCCTCACAAGTGATCTGCACACTGTGTAGATGCCCATGCAGCAGCAACATGCAGATGCTTGAAGCTTGTTGGATGCTGTTGGGAGGTGTGAGCTTGTTGGCTGTGGGTTCAAGCACGCGTGCACCGAGCGTAGGTGCCCCTGCAGCAGACTGCCATGCAGCTGAGGCAGCGCCCACACTTCGGCAAGCAGGCAGCCCATTGTGCACTGCAAGTGTATAGATGCAAGAAAGCATGAGTGAGGGCCCAGGCGTTGAGCAGCCGTCACATGTTGGCAGGCAGTCTACTGTGCATTGTGCAACAGTGTGCAAACATGGAGAAAGACACGGAACACTACAGCACTCAAGGTTCCCGGGCGATCACTCAGCCGAGTACTAGTTGAGCCCAATCCAGTTTGACTTCCCTGATCGGACGAGAAGGGGTATGTTCTGGATGGTATGGCCGTAGCATGCTAGACAAGCTGTTTTACAGGTACTATGACACCAGGCAACCGCCTTGCCCTGTGTGAGAAGCCATCTAGCTGATCAGAAGCTGTTGTACATATCACAACCACAGGCCAAAACATCTGAGCTTCACAGTGCTCGCTCTGCAGGCTGGTTTGCCCTCTCCTAGGGGGCCTTCTCATCGGCAAGTGGGAGCCTTCCCATCACCCAATGGGGAGCTTCCCATCAGCTGATGGGAGCCATCCCAAGACATCATGCAAGCATTCCCCCTGACCATCTCTGCCTCACAAGTGATCTGCACACTGTGTAGATGCCCATGCAGCAACAACATGCAGATGCTTGGTGTGCAGTGTCGGTGCCATGTTTGCTGAGCCAACTCATCTGTGCTCGCACGCTGCCATACGGGGCACATGCAGCAAAGTCATGCACAAGCCTGTTGGATGCTGTTGGGAGGTGTGAGCTTGTTGGCTGTTCAAGCACGCGTGCACCGAGCGTAGGTGCCCCCGCAGCAGACTGCCATGCAGCTGAGGCAGCGCCCACACTTCGGCAAGCAAGCAGCCCATTGTGCACTGCAAGTGTATAGATGCAAGAAAGCATGAGTGAGGGACCAGGCTTTGAGCAGCCGTCACATGTTGGCAGGCAGTCTACTGTGCATTGTGCAACAGTGTGCAAACATGGAGAAAGACACCAAACACTACAGCACTCAAGGTTCCCGGGCGATCACTCAGCCGAGTACTAGTTGAGCCCAATCCAGTTTGACTTCCCTGATCGGACGAGAAGGGGTATGTTCTGGATGGTATGGCCGTAGCATGCTACACATGCTGTTTTACAGGTACTATGAGACCAGGCAACCGGCTTGCCCTGTGTGAGACGCCATCTAGCTGATCAGAAGCTGTTGTACATATCACAGCCACAGGCCAGGACATCTGAGCTTCACAGTGCTCGCTCTGCAGGCTGGTTTGCCCTCTCCTAGGGGGCCTTCTCATCGGCAAGTGGGAGCCTTCCCATCACCCAATGGGGAGCTTCCCATCAGCTGATGGGAGCCATCCCAAGACATCATGCAAGCATTCCCCCTGACCATCTCTGCCTCACAAGTGATCTGCACACTGTGTAGATGCCCATGCAGCAGCAACATGCAGATGCTTGAAGCTTGTTGGATGCTGTTGGGAGGTGTGAGCTTGTTGGCTGTGGGTTCAAGCACGCGTGCACCGAGCGTAGGTGCCCCTGCAGCAGACTGCCATGCAGCTGAGGCAGCGCCCACACTTCGGCAAGCAGGCAGCCCATTGTGCACTGCAAGTGTATAGATGCAAGAAAGCATGAGTGAGGGCCCAGGCGTTGAGCAGCCGTCACATGTTGGCAGGCAGTCTACTGTGCATTGTGCAACAGTGTGCAAACATGGAGAAAGACACGGAACACTACAGCACTCAAGGTTCCCGGGCGATCACTCAGCCGAGTACTAGTTGAGCCCAATCCAGTTTGACTTCCCTGATCGGACGAGAAGGGGCATGTTCTGGATGGTATGGCCGTAGCATGCTAGACAAGCTGTTTTACAGGTACTATGAGACCAGGCAACCGGCTTGCCCTGTGTGAGAAGCCATCTAGCTGATCAGAAGCTGTTGTACATATCACAGCCACAGGCCAGGACATCTGAGCTTCACAGTGCTCGCTCTGCAGGCTGGTTTGCCCTCTCCTAGGGGGCCTTCTCATCGGCAATTGGGAGCCTTCCCATCAGCCGATGGGGAGCTTCCCATATACTGATGGGAGCCATCCCAAGACATCATGCAAGCATTCCCCCTGACCATCTCTGCCTCAGCCCCCTGCAGCAGACTGCCATGCAGCTGAGGCAGCGCCCACACTTCGGCAAGCACTCAGCCCACTGTGCACTGCAAGTGTATAGATGCAAGAAAGCATGAGTGAGGGCCCAGGCGTTGAGCAGCCGTCACATGTTGGCAGGCAGTCTACTGTGCACTGTGCAACAGTGTGCAAACATGGAGAAAGACACGGAACACTACAGCACTCAAGGTTCCCGGGCGATCACTCAGCCGAGTACTAGTTGAGCCCAATCCAGTTTGACTTCCCTGATCGGACGAGAAGGGGCATGTTCTGGATGGTATGGCCGTAGCATGCTAGACAAGCTGTTTTACAGGTACTATGAGACCAGGCAACCGGCTTGCCCTGTGTGAGAAGCCATCTAGCTGATCAGAAGCTGTTGTACATATCACAGCCACAGGCCAGGACATCTGAGCTTCACAGTGCTCGCTCTGCAGGCTGGTTTGCCCTCTCCTAGGGGGCCTTCTCATCGGCAATTGGGAGCCTTCCCATCAGCCGATGGGGAGCTTCCCATTAGCTGATGGGAGCCATCCCAAGTCATCATGCAAGCATTCCCCCTGACCATCTCTGCCTCACAAGTAATCTGCACACTGTGTAGATGCCCATGCAGCAGCAACATGCAGATGCTTGAAGCTTGTTGGATGCTGTTGGGAGGTGTGAGCTTGTTGGCTGTGGGTTCAAGCACGCGTGCACCGAGCGTAGGTGCCCCTGCAGCAGACTGCCATGCAGCGCCCACACTTCGGCAAGCAAGCAGCCCATTGTGCACTGCAAGTGTATAGATGCAAGAAAGCATGAGTGAGGGCCCAGGCGTTGAGCAGCCGTCACATGTTGGCAGGCAGTTTACTGTGCATTGTGCAACAGTGTGCAAACATGGAGAAAGACACAAAACACTACAGCACTCAAGGTTCCCGGGCGATCACTCAGCCGAATACTAGTTGAGCCCAATCCAGTTTGACTTCCCTGATCGGACGAGAAGGGGCATGTTCTGGATGGTATGGCCGCAGCATGCTAGACAAGCTGTTTTACAGGTACTATGAGACCAGGCAACCGGCTTGCCCTGTGTGAGACGCCATCTAGCTGATCAGAAGCTGTTGTACATATCACAGCCACAGGCCAGGACATCTGAGCTTCACAGTGCTCGCTCTGCAGGCTGGTTTGCCCTCTCCTAGGGGGCCTTCTCATCGGCAATTGGGAGCCTTCCCATCAGCCAATGGGGAGCTTCCCATCAGCTGATGGGAGCCATCCCAAGACATCATGCAAGCATTCCCCCTGACCATCTCTGCCTCACAAGTGATCTGCACACTGTGTAGATGCCCATGCAGCAGCAACATGCAGATGCTTGAAGCTTGTTGGATGCTGTTGGGAGGTGTGAGCTTGTTGGCTGTGGGTTCAAGCACGCGTGCACCGAGCGTAGGTGCCCCTCCAGCAGACTGCAATGCAGCTGAGGCAGCGCCCACACTTCGGCAAGCACTCAGCCCACTGTGCACTGCAAGTGTATAGATGCAAGAAAGCATGAGTGAGGGCCCAAGCGTTGAGCAGCGGTCACATGTTAGCAGGCAGTCTACTGTGCATTGTGCAACAGTGTGCAAACATGGAGAAAGACACGGAACACTACAGCACTCAAGGTTACCGGGCGATCACTCAGCCGAGTGAGTAGTTGAGCCCAATCCAGTTAGACTTCCCTGATCGGACGAGAAGGGGTATGTTCTGGATGGTATGGCCGTAGCATGCTACACATGCTGTTTTACAGGTACTATGAGACCAGGCAACCGGCTTGCCCTGTGTGAGACGCCATCTAGCTGATCAGAAGCTGTTGTACATATCACAGCCACAGGCCAGGACATCTGAGCTTCACAGTGCTCGCTCTGCAGGCTGGTTTGCCCTCTCCTAGGGGGCCTTCTCATCGGCAAGTGGGAGCCTTCCCATCACCCAATGGGGAGCTTCCCATCAGCTGATGGGAGCCATCCCAAGACATCATGCAAGCATTCCCCCTGACCATCTCTGCCTCACAAGTGATCTGCACACTGTGTAGATGCCCATGCAGCAGCAACATGCAGATGCTTGAAGCTTGTTGGATGCTGTTGGGAGGTGTGAGCTTGTTGGCTGTGGGTTCAAGCACGCGTGCACCGAGCGTAGGTGCCCCTGCAGCAGACTGCCATGCAGCTGAGGCAGCGCCCACACTTCGGCAAGCAGGCAGCCCATTGTGCACTGCAAGTGTATAGATGCAAGAAAGCATGAGTGAGGGCCCAGGCGTTGAGCAGCCGTCACATGTTGGCAGGCAGTCTACTGTGCATTGTGCAACAGTGTGCAAACATGGAGAAAGACACGGAACACTACAGCACTCAAGGTTCCCGGGCGATCACTCAGCCGAGTACTAGTTGAGCCCAATCCAGTTTGACTTCCCTGATCGGACGAGAAGGGGCATGTTCTGGATGGTATGGCCGTAGCATGCTAGACAAGCTGTTTTACAGGTACTATGAGACCAGGCAACCGGCTTGCCCTGTGTGAGAAGCCATCTAGCTGATCAGAAGCTGTTGTACATATCACAGCCACAGGCCAGGACATCTGAGCTTCACAGTGCTCGCTCTGCAGGCTGGTTTGCCCTCTCCTAGGGGGCCTTCTCATCGGCAATTGGGAGCCTTCCCATCAGCCGATGGGGAGCTTCCCATTAGCTGATGGGAGCCATCCCAAGTCATCATGCAAGCATTCCCCCTGACCATCTCTGCCTCACAAGTAATCTGCACACTGTGTAGATGCCCATGCAGCAGCAACATGCAGATGCTTGAAGCTTGTTGGATGCTGTTGGGAGGTGTGAGCTTGTTGGCTGTGGGTTCAAGCACGCGTGCACCGAGCGTAGGTGCCCCTGCAGCAGACTGCCATGCAGCTGAGGCAGCGCCCACACTTCGGCAAGCACTCAGCCCACTGTGCACTGCAAGTGTATAGATGCAAGAAAGCATGAGTGAGGGCCCAAGCGTTGAGCAGCGGTCACATGTTAGCAGGCAGTCTACTGTGCATTGTGCAACAGTGTGCAAACATGGAGAAAGACACGGAACACTACAGCACTCAAGGTTACCGGGCGATCACTCAGCCGAGTGAGTAGTTGAGCCCAATCCAGTTAGACTTCCCTGATCGGACGAGAAGGGGTATGTTCTGGATGGTATGGCCGTAGCATGCTACACATGCTGTTTTACAGGTACTATGAGACCAGGCAACCGGCTTGCCCTGTGTGAGACGCCATCTAGCTGATCAGAAGCTGTTGTACATATCACAGCCACAGGCCAGGACATCTGAGCTTCACAGTGCTCGCTCTGCAGGCTGGTTTGCCCTCTCCTAGGGGGCCTTCTCATCGGCAAGTGGGAGCCTTCCCATCACCCAATGGGGAGCTTCCCATCAGCTGATGGGAGCCATCCCAAGACATCATGCAAGCATTCCCCCTGACCATCTCTGCCTCACAAGTGATCTGCACACTGTGTAGATGCCCATGCAGCAGCAACATGCAGATGCTTGAAGCTTGTTGGATGCTGTTGGGAGGTGTGAGCTTGTTGGCTGTGGGTTCAAGCACGCGTGCACCGAGCGTAGGTGCCCCTGCAGCAGACTGCCATGCAGCTGAGGCAGCGCCCACACTTCGGCAAGCAGGCAGCCCATTGTGCACTGCAAGTGTATAGATGCAAGAAAGCATGAGTGAGGGCCCAGGCGTTGAGCAGCCGTCACATGTTGGCAGGCAGTCTACTGTGCATTGTGCAACAGTGTGCAAACATGGAGAAAGACACGGAACACTACAGCACTCAAGGTTCCCGGGCGATCACTCAGCCGAGTACTAGTTGAGCCCAATCCAGTTTGACTTCCCTGATCGGACGAGAAGGGGTATGTTCTGGATGGTATGGCCGTAGCATGCTAGACAAGCTGTTTTACAGGTACTATGAGACCAGGCAACCGGCTTGCCCTGTGTGAGAAGCCATCTAGCTGATCAGAAGCTGTTGTACATATCACAGCCACAGGCCAGGACATCTGAGCTTCACAGTGCTCGCTCTGCAGGCTGGTTTGCCCTCTCCTAGGGGGCCTTCTCATCGGCAATTGGGAGCCTTCCCATCAGCCGATGGGGAGCTTCCCATTAGCTGATGGGAGCCATCCCAAGACATCATGCAAGCATTCCCCCTGACCATCTCTGCCTCAGCCCCCTGCAGCAGACTGCCATGCAGCTGAGGCAGCGCCCACACTTCGGCAAGCACTCAGCCCACTGTGCACTGCAAGTGTATAGATGCAAGAAAGCATGAGTGAGGGCCCAGGCGTTGAGCAGCCGTCACATGTTGGCAGGCAGTCTACTGTGCATTGTGCAACAGTGTGCAAACATGGAGAAAGACACGGAACACTACAGCACTCAAGGTTCCCGGGCGATCACTCAGCCGAGTACTAGTTGAGCCCAATCCAGTTTGACTTCCCTGATCGGACGAGAAGGGGCATGTTCTGGATGGTATGGCCGTAGCATGCTAGACAAGCTGTTTTACAGGTACTATGAGACCAGGCAACCGGCTTGCCCTGTGTGAGAAGCCATCTAGCTGATCAGAAGCTGTTGTACATATCACAGCCACAGGCCAGGACATCTGAGCTTCACAGTGCTCGCTCTGCAGGCTGGTTTGCCCTCTCCTAGGGGGCCTTCTCATCGGCAATTGGGAGCCTTCCCATCAGCCGATGGGGAGCTTCCCATTAGCTGATGGGAGCCATCCCAAGTCATCATGCAAGCGTTCCCCCTGACCATCTCTGCCTCACAAGTAATCTGCACACTGTGTAGATGCCCATGCAGCAGCAACATGCAGATGCTTGAAGCTTGTTGGATGCTGTTGGGAGGTGTGAGCTTGTTGGCTGTGGGTTCAAGCACGCGTGCACCGAGCGTAGGTGCCCCTGCAGCAGACTGCCATGCAGCTGAGGCAGCGCCCACACTTCGGCAAGCAAGCAGCCCATTGTGCACTGCAAGTGTATAGATGCAAGAAAGCATGAGTGAGGGCCCAGGCGTTGAGCAGCCGTCACATGTTGGCAGGCAGTTTACTGTGCATTGTGCAACAGTGTGCAAACATGGAGAAAGACACAAAACACTACAGCACTCAAGGTTCCCGGGCGATCACTCAGCCGAGTACTAGTTGAGCCCAATCCAGTTTGACTTCCCTGATCGGACGAGAAGGGGTATGTTCTGGATGGTATGGCCGTAGCATGCTAGACAAGCTGTTTTACAGGTACTATGACACCAGGCAACCGCCTTGCCCTGTGTGAGAAGCCATCTAGCTGATCAGAAGCTGTTGTACATATCACAGCCACAGGCCAAAACATCTGAGCTTCACAGTGCTCGCTCTGCAGGCTGGTTTGCCCTCTCCTAGGGGGCCTTCTCAACGGCAAGTGGGAGCCTTCCCATCACCCAATGGGGAGCTTCCCATCAGCTGATGGGAGCCATCCCAAGACATCATGCAAGCATTCCCCCTGACCATCTCTGCCTCACAAGTGATCTGCACACTGTGTAGATGCCCATGCAGCAACAACATGCAGATGCTTGGTGTGCAGTGTCGGTGCCATGTTTGCTGAGCCAACTCATCTGTGCTCGCACGCTGCCATACGGGGCACATGCAGCAAAGTCATGCACAAGCCTGTTGGATGCTGTTGGGAGGTGTGAGCTTTTTGGCTGTTCAAGCACGCGTGCACCGAGCGTAGGTGCCCCCGCAGCAGACTGCCATGCAGCTGAGGCAGCGCCCACACTTCGGCAAGCAAGCAGCCCATTGTGCACTGCAAGTGTATAGATGCAAGAAAGCATGAGTGAGGGACCAGGCTTTGAGCAGCCGTCACATGTTGGCAGGCAGTCTACTGTGCATTGTGCAACAGTGTGCAAACATGGAGAAAGACACCAAACACTACAGCACTCAAGGTTCCCGGGCGATCACTCAGCCGAGTACTAGTTGAGCCCAATCCAGTTTGACTTCCCTGATCGGACGAGAAGGGGTATGTTCTGGATGGTATGGCCGTAGCATGCTACACATGCTGTTTTACAGGTACTATGAGACCAGGCAACCGGCTTGCCCTGTGTGAGACGCCATCTAGCTGATCAGAAGCTGTTGTACATATCACAGCCACAGGCCAGGACATCTGAGCTTCACAGTGCTCGCTCTGCAGGCTGGTTTGCCCTCTCCTAGGGGGCCTTCTCATCGGCAAGTGGGAGCCTTCCCATCACCCAATGGGGAGCTTCCCATCAGCTGATGGGAGCCATCCCAAGACATCATGCAAGCATTCCCCCTGACCATCTCTGCCTCACAAGTGATCTGCACACTGTGTAGATGCCCATGCAGCAGCAACATGCAGATGCTTGAAGCTTGTTGGATGCTGTTGGGAGGTGTGAGCTTGTTGGCTGTGGGTTCAAGCACGCGTGCACCGAGCGTAGGTGCCCCTGCAGCAGACTGCCATGCAGCTGAGGCAGCGCCCACACTTCGGCAAGCAGGCAGCCCATTGTGCACTGCAAGTGTATAGATGCAAGAAAGCATGAGTGAGGGCCCAGGCGTTGAGCAGCCGTCACATGTTGGCAGGCAGTCTACTGTGCATTGTGCAACAGTGTGCAAACATGGAGAAAGACACGGAACACTACAGCACTCAAGGTTCCCGGGCGATCACTCAGCCGAGTACTAGTTGAGCCCAATCCAGTTTGACTTCCCTGATCGGACGAGAAGGGGCATGTTCTGGATGGTATGGCCGTAGCATGCTAGACAAGCTGTTTTACAGGTACTATGAGACCAGGCAACCGGCTTGCCCTGTGTGAGAAGCCATCTAGCTGATCAGAAGCTGTTGTACATATCACAGCCACAGGCCAGGACATCTGAGCTTCACAGTGCTCGCTCTGCAGGCTGGTTTGCCCTCTCCTAGGGGGCCTTCTCATCGGCAATTGGGAGCCTTCCCATCAGCCGATGGGGAGCTTCCCATATACTGATGGGAGCCATCCCAAGACATCATGCAAGCATTCCCCCTGACCATCTCTGCCTCAGCCCCCTGCAGCAGACTGCCATGCAGCTGAGGCAGCGCCCACACTTCGGCAAGCACTCAGCCCACTGTGCACTGCAAGTGTATAGATGCAAGAAAGCATGAGTGAGGGCCCAGGCGTTGAGCAGCCGTCACATGTTGGCAGGCAGTCTACTGTGCATTGTGCAACAGTGTGCAAACATGGAGAAAGACACGGAACACTACAGCACTCAAGGTTCCCGGGCGATCACTCAGCCGAGTACTAGTTGAGCCCAATCCAGTTTGACTTCCCTGATCGGACGAGAAGGGGCATGTTCTGGATGGTATGGCCGTAGCATGCTAGACAAGCTGTTTTACAGGTACTATGAGACCAGGCAACCGGCTTGCCCTGTGTGAGAAGCCATCTAGCTGATCAGAAGCTGTTGTACATATCACAGCCACAGGCCAGGACATCTGAGCTTCACAGTGCTCGCTCTGCAGGCTGGTTTGCCCTCTCCTAGGGGGCCTTCTCATCGGCAATTGGGAGCCTTCCCATCAGCCGATGGGGAGCTTCCCATTAGCTGATGGGAGCCATCCCAAGTCATCATGCAAGCATTCCCCCTGACCATCTCTGCCTCACAAGTAATCTGCACACTGTGTAGATGCCCATGCAGCAGCAACATGCAGATGCTTGAAGCTTGTTGGATGCTGTTGGGAGGTGTGAGCTTGTTGGCTGTGGGTTCAAGCACGCGTGCACCGAGCGTAGGTGCCCCTGCAGCAGACTGCCATGCAGCTGAGGCAGCGCCCACACTTCGGCAAGCACTCAGCCCACTGTGCACTGCAAGTGTATAGATGCAAGAAAGCATGAGTGAGGGCCCAAGCGTTGAGCAGCGGTCACATGTTAGCAGGCAGTCTACTGTGCATTGTGCAACAGTGTGCAAACATGGAGAAAGACACGGAACACTACAGCACTCAAGGTTACCGGGCGATCACTCAGCCGAGTGAGTAGTTGAGCCCAATCCAGTTAGACTTCCCTGATCGGACGAGAAGGGGTATGTTCTGGATGGTATGGCCGTAGCATGCTACACATGCTGTTTTACAGGTACTATGAGACCAGGCAACCGGCTTGCCCTGTGTGAGACGCCATCTAGCTGATCAGAAGCTGTTGTACATATCACAGCCACAGGCCAGGACATCTGAGCTTCACAGTGCTCGCTCTGCAGGCTGGTTTGCCCTCTCCTAGGGGGCCTTCTCATCGGCAAGTGGGAGCCTTCCCATCACCCAATGGGGAGCTTCCCATCAGCTGATGGGAGCCATCCCAAGACATCATGCAAG
>JAYKYS010000652.1:0-29122 GCA_036924285.1 Asterella californica
TTGTGTCTGCACTGGGGCTTGTAATCCTTCCTGCTGTCTGCAGAATGCCAAAAACAAGGCGCTAGAGCAGCGACTCGAAGTTCTGACTACTGAAAGGGATGATGCTAAAGTATTAGCCAAAGAACTGAAGGTAAAGCATGTTGAATGATGTCAGCTGTGGTTCTGCCATTGCTTCACAGCAGTAAGCCTGCGCTCTGATATGATGTTGCGTGTCTTCTGCAGTCTCAAGCCGCAAGACCACAAGGTGCCTCAGAAGTGCAAATGGTGGCAGCAGTGTCACAGGCAACTAGAGCTGCAGCAGAAGCTGCTACAGCAGCTGCAGGAGCTGCTGCCATCTGCATCATTGATCCCAGGGATGGGCCTCGCAGGGACATGTACAGCAACGGTAGAAGGCCAGCCAGGCGACGGAGATATAAGGCAGTAACATCATCAGGTTCTGAAGATGACATGTCAAGTGCACGTGAAGAAGCCTCTAGCAAACCTGCCTGACGACACTATTGTACATGCTCACCAACCTGTTTGACGGACTTTCTGATTACACTGAAACGTTTATGTTGCTGAGTTGTTGCAGCTTTTGTCTGGTGTACTGTGTGTGTGTCTGGGGTCTGGGTATGAGTAAGATGCAGCAAAACAAAAACAGCTCCACCTTGCTTGCGTGGTCTTGCCAGTCTGCGGTATTGATCACTCAGGGTTTTGTTGGTAAAGGACCTACGAAGTATATGTATTCAAAAGCCATGCAGCTTGCTGTTTACCTTAACATGTACTGATAGACATGACACGCAACTCTTCACATGCTACAACATCGCAAGCGTGACACTTTGCTTTGTATGTAATACTGTAATTGTATCAAAGTACAAAATCTCAAGACAAACACAGCAAATAGCCTGATGGTCCTTTCGAGTTTTGCTAACAGATGTCAAGCCCTAATTGCCCAGAACTACCCTATTTATGGATCCCAAGCATCAAGTTGGTGGTCTGATCTCAAGCATAATATGTGGTTTGCTGAAGCATCCCATTGTGAGCATTGTATTCCTTTGCCAGTACGACCCTTTGCAACCTCCCATGGCTCATGCTGCTGGACATAAGACAAGGAGATAGGAAGTCAACCAGAACTACATGATGGGCACTATGCGCTGTCACTGCCAGGCGCGTGCATGCAGCTGTATAGACATATCAAGTGGCATAAATGTCTGCCAAGTGTGTCACATATCAAAGGAACTACATGACAACGCCATGACAAGGCAAATCAGGCTAAACTAGATGCATCTGTCATCTGCATGTGTTTATGGTCATAGGACTGTCTTGCTGCGCTCACTAATGTACTGGAGGCGCACTCGCTTTCAATATTCTTGCTCGGCCTTCTTTGTTGCAAGACTGCAGCTTTCCACTTCGTGAGCAATCTGCACGCTAGTCTGGCAACCTCAGGATTGCTGTCTTTGCCTAGCTTCCTGACCACATGTCCGACCTTGGACTCTTGTAGATGGTCCTTGCTGATGTGCATCACGCTGAGTATGCGCAACTGCTCCATCTTGTCTTCTTGTGTGCTGGAGTCCTGCTCTAGTATTGTTTTGCAGGCGTAAATATGCTCAATGTTGAAGTTCATAGCAGTATGGCCACGGAGTGTGACTGTTTTTTTGCACTCTTGTAACGTTCGTTGACCTGTGCCCGCTGGCAATTTTCGTCTAGAAACGGAAGTACCTGCGCACTCGGGAACAAGAAACTTCTCCATCAGGTGCAGCAGGTTAGTGCAGCAGCTGTCGCGCTCAGTCGAAGCGCGTTTCGAAGACGGGTGTGCAACTGAGCCAGTTGATGTGTGTCTCCAAGCACAGTGCAGCCCGCAGCACCATCTGGTGTCGAAAACGGGCCTGGTTCCGGAGCGTTGACTGTCATTTTGACAATTTGAATGTTCAGATTCCGTATTCGGGGTGCATACATTGCAAGGCTTATCAGGCATGTGCATGCACACGTTCTTCTGAACATTCCGTTTGTATGTGCCAAATCTCATGTAGCATTCGAAAATTGTGTGAAACCGTCTGCAAGCCAAGATTGCTGGCCAGTAATGCTGCAGCAATGCCGCACAATGCTATTGGGTTGACACAAACGCATTTTGCTTTGCTCTTTGGGTGGCCTGGAAAGGTACCAAGAACAGATACGCATATATGGCTGTGTGATAATATGCAGTAGCGACGCTACTTGAGCAATGACTGTCTTCATGACATGAGAAGCTGACGGGATGAACGTGCCATGCAAAGACTCCCGCCTTTCTACATGCAAGGCAGACGTGCGCGCTCTTCCCCGTGGTCCCCTAAAATTAGACTGAACTTTGCTTATCCCCAAAATTATGTCGTAATGGGGTTCTGATGAGAATGCAAGCTGTGCTGCCAGAATGCCAACAAAGCAGGCTTACAAAAAGGGTTGGCAACTTCATAGCCATCTACTCTCCAACGTCGATTGACATTTTGCACTCTCGCCCGCTTCTAACAAGGTAACTCAGTCGGTTTTCTCAACTTCAATATGTCTGGAGCTAATCAGGGAGCCAATCAGGCATACCCACAAACCGTCAACCTCGACACCGCCAAGGCTAAGGCGGCTGATTTGCAGTCTCAAACTTCAAAGGCACAAGGTGGTAACATCAATCCCACTGATCCTGCATCTAAGGCCAGGGTACGTTTCTGGGGAGCCAGCATATCTGCACGCGACTCGACGGCATGCGTTCCCTTGCTTTGCGTCGTTCTGCTGCGGTCTTGTGTGTGAGTGCTAGCTGACTTGAGGGAAGATGAGCAGGCAATGGTGAAGAATGCTGAATATCAAGCGTCTTGCTCCGTGCTTTGTCGCTGTTTGATCATTAATGCACACGCTGCCTGCAGAGCGCGGCATCGCAGTCCCAGCATGTGGTCAACATTCTGACTTCTGGAGACCCTGTCAACGCTGGTGATGTCGAAAAAGTCGAGGACGACGAGAGGAACAACAATAACACAGGACTGCTGGCTAAGGGTGGTCCAACTGCCAAGATTCAGGTAAACCCTTTTCAAAGTCCATGCTGTACAATGTTAGGGCTCTAGACCTGGACTGCTGAACATTGATTGATCAAGTCACCTCCTCAACCTGCGGACTGCCTATTTGTGTAGACACAAATGTGCTTGTGTGCACATGATGCCTCGCTGTATATCAGTGGTCATGGTAAATGGTGTCAAGCCTGCTTTTGTGCATCAAGTGTTTTTCTGCTTGCAGGGGGCAGAGTCCCAGTTGTCACAGGTGGCTGACAGGAAGGTGGCAGACAAGGATGTGATCAACCAGGGTGATGCTACACAGATTGCCAGGGCAGAGGCCAAGCTCAACAATGGACAGATCCCTCCTAACAGCATCTCTGCCAAAGCCCAGGTACAGGGTTCGTGCAGGATAAATGGCGCAATATATGCAGAACATATGCACATCTGGGTTTGATTGCCTTGCGTCTGCTCAAGTGGGTATGTTGCCTTGTATGCTTAATTGTGAGAGTACATATGACATTGTTTGCTTTAAATACAGATGTGGGTGTGTTTGCTTGAGACACCCACATAAGTGCTTTTGAGATCATTGAGATCGTGTCATTGTCACATATACCACAGTGATATATGGCAGCAGACCATATGGTGCCAGGGTTACCCTTGTGTGTACATCAGCAGCCTGTTTGTATATGCTTACATGACCCTTTTTGTGCTTAGAATTTGTGGGTACAGCCTAAAGTTGTCATTGTGACTTCTTTGCAGAGCGCTGCAGATATGGCTCTCCAGTCAGGAATGGCAACAAAGCCTGAGGCGTAGAGATGTCCCCTACATTTCAGCGTTGTCCTGATGGGTGGATTGGTTTATTTGTCTGTCAGTATAGGTGCTCTGTGTTCCCTTTCAAACGTAGGTAGCTTTGGGTTTTTTACAATAAGGAAATTTAGCTTGCAACCTGCGCCCAACGACATGGGTGGGCACTGTGTTCTGTAGCCACAATTTCATTGCAGCACCATTTCATTCTGCAGGCTGGCAGGCTAGCAGCACCATTGTGCAGGCACAGTACAAGGATTTGTTCCTGTTTTGATACTTCACACAGCACAGCTTGTAAGACACTCTTCATGCTAGCAACGTCTATGAGCAACTTTACTGAAAGTGCTGACTTCCGCATGCAGTATCTGCATATGCAGATGGTGCTGTCACTGAATGGTCATCCCTTGATCATTTTTGATACTAGTTGACCATTTCATATCTGACATGCTATCTGTGCCAGTATCAGATTCCTTTCGCCAGGATGCAATTGCTGACCACATGACCTGGTTTGATGGCACCCATATGCAGTGGTTTCAGGCAACTTACCATTCCCTTTTGACATTTTGTCTCAGGGCCAGACTCACATCCCAACCATCATCTTCCTGCACGCATGTTATTTCTGTGCATTGCACTCAGCAGCGTCATTGCTATGCTCAACACGTGCAGTCTATGCATTTGAAAGGTACGTTGTATTGATTGTTTGCTGCGTGGCAGTCAGCTGACAAAGCCCCATGTAAACACAGGCACCCACATGCATTGGTTTCAGGCAACTCACCATCATGGCATTCCCTTTTCTTGACATGTTGTCTCAGGGCCAGACTCACATCCCAACCATCATCTTCCTGCACACACGTTGCTTCTGTGCATTGCACTCAGCAGCGTCATTGTCATGCTCAACAGGTGCAGTCTATGTGAAAGGTACGTTGTAACGATGGTTTGCTGCGTGGCGGTCAGCTGACAAAGCCCGATGTAAACACATCTCTGTAGAATTTTTTGTGCTGTAACACCAGGACGATGGCTCATAGTGGGTCACACGTGATTCAAGTCTCCAGAATGGGACTTCCTAAGAGTGAAACATGCTTGGTATGAGAAGAAGAAGATTTTCAGTTCAGCTTGCAACACCTATACAAGATGCATCACTTGCTAACTGATGATACTCTGATTGACATCTGATCAAATAACTTAGACTTTGTGCTTTTAATATCATGCTAGTACCCGTCGATGGGTGTACCTCCCATTTTGGCATTGGTAAATTTGCAGCTCAACAAGGATTCATGAACTGTTACACTGCGGTTTGCATTGTTTTCTAGGTTTGACTTTCTGTTGGGCTCTGCCCATTGGTTATATGTTCATAACATACACATGCTGCCTTGAACTATGGCTATGACTGATAATCTAAACCCAAGCTAATGATGATGACGATTTTGATTGATGACATTCACCTATTTATGATGAATGAATGCATTGCATATGTCTGTTTAAATCCATTGAACTATACTCTTGTCTGGTTGGCCGCAGGAGGTACCCGGAACAATGAAATTTGTTTGTTTTCATGTCTGACTCTAGACTGGTCAAATGGTCAATGCTTGGCCCAACGACCCTAAAATGAACGAATGAAAGAACGAATGAGAATGAATACCAAGAACACACACGCAGACATGACACAGTCGTTTTGTATCCTAGCGAATTTCATGCCAATCTATGCCATTTGCTCTGATTGTGTGCGCACAACACGCTATCTAAGATCGCTGCCGGTGCGCTGGTGGTGCGGCATGAAGACTCGGTTGGACATGTAGCTAGCCAAGCCAGCCGCAGGACCAGACGAGACAACACGCGTACTTTGATCAGCTCCTTTAACGGCTGACCGTCACCGGGTATGAGCGAGGTGCCTGCCACTCTGGTACTTCAGCCAGACGAGCTGCTGTACTCAGGAGTCCGCTTAAACCAGGCAAGCTAGCGTTATCAGGCTGCTGACACTGCTAGTGACTTTCAACCAGGCTGTTGATGTAGTGATCACTCGGAATTGTAGAAAACGTTGGTGTTGCTGCAGGCGTACTGTCAGACTGTCATAATCAGTAACCCATCCAGAGCCACTGTGGAAGCTTCTTTGAGACCTGGCAGCTCAGACCGCTGGACCATATCCCCAACAAAGTTTGTCCTGAAGCCACAGCAAAGCATTAATGTTGATGTACGGCTTCGTGTTCTCAGATTTGCACAGAAGCAGAAAGCTGTTCAGCAAGGACAGCGGGACATATTTCACATCAAGGTGACTGTTGCTGCCTGATAGCAGCTTTGATTATAGCCTTCAACAGCAGCATGACAACACTTATTTGCTTTACTCAGCCATCAGTTGCATATAAGTCTGCCCAATTGCATAGCGCCTACAGTACCGATTGTCAAGCAGCAAAACAAGAACCAGAAACTGTCTCCATGGCAAGAGACCAGTGGTAAATCTTGTTTGACTTTGAAATCATCATGGCATCATGACACTTCAGCATGAGGTGCTGTACAGCTGTGTTCCTCCGGTGCATATGCACCCCACCTGCTTCAAGCTATGGGTGAAGACTGACTGACCACTTCTTCTTTCTGATACCTGACATCTGACCTGGTTCAACAGGCAGCATACTTTGAGCAGAAGTTCTATGCAACCTTCTTCTTGGCACCAGATGCGCAACAGTCCACAGACCCAGCAAAGAGGCAGCGCAGGCCAGGGCGCACACATTCGGCTGATTCACGTTCCCTTGCCAACAGCCCTCGGGATTTGCCGGCTGCTCAAGATGGTGCTGCCCCTCATCAGCACCCCCTTTTACAGCCCTCTCATCCGACACACGGGCAACGTGATGCTGCAGATGCACACAGTCATGATGATCACGCATCACTTGATGCAGCTCTTGACAGTGCACAGCCTGTCCAAGGGTTCTCTGACAACAGGGTGAGCACCCTAGATCTATCGCCTAGGGGTGACATGGAGGCTGAGGATCCACCTACGCCACGCATGTATAAAGCCATCATCCCTACTGCGGCTCCTGCCAAATGCAGAGTCACGTCAGCACACCTCACAGTCCTAAAATGGCACCTGAGGCCGCTCAAGTGGTCTTGCATCAGGGGCATTTCGATCAAGGTCGGCAGCATGCAAGTCCAAAGCGCCATGCGCACCGCACAGGACAGGAGCAGGCTATGGAAGATCTCAGGCATACTGTCAGGCATGCTCTTACCGGCTTCATGTCTTGTGGCAATAGCTTGTGCATTGTGACATAGGCCTTCAACTGCACCTGGGGGTGTTGTTGACTTTTGACTGTCCAGTCAAGTGTTTGCTGCTTCACTAGCTGCGTGATGATTGTGAGGCGGCCTTGCAAGATCTTTGTGCAGATGTCTGCATCAACATCGCTGTGCTGTAGGAGGAAGGACGAAGAAATGGGTGTGTGCATTAGATCTGTTGTGCTACAGGGAGAAGGACAAAGAGATTGGCTCGTTGCGGTCTGAATTGGCGGCAGCAAGGCACAGAATTCATGTGGATGAACGGGTTTCCAGGGTGCCCAGCAGCATTGACACAGCTGGCATGAGTTTGCAAGCACAAAGCCAGGTAGAACGGCTTGAAGCTGCAAATGCTAAACTGGAGGTGAGATTTGAGCAGTCATTCAATTTTGTGTTGTTTGCCATTGCATTATATCGGCATTGCATTCACGTGTGTAGGCTGCATGAGCAGCTGCTGAATAACAAACTATGTGGTATT
This sequence comes from Asterella californica, assembly GCA_036924285.1. NCBI lineage: Eukaryota > Viridiplantae > Streptophyta > Marchantiopsida > Marchantiales > Aytoniaceae > Asterella > Asterella californica. The sequence continues at coordinate 7,528 of JAYKYS010000652.1, forward strand.
GCTTGCTAACTCAAGCAGCCCGAGCTAACAAATGGACGTAACACTCGAGACCGTCCTGCTCAAACCTGAGGTGTTGTGAACATACACGTTGCTGTGCATGTTGGTTGCTTTTACCTTCATCTTGCATTCTGTTCAATACTGGGCACATGTCTTCTGTTTGCGGGACTGTGTATTTCTGTACCTTGTATAGCTCCAAGATATGACCCAAAATAAGGCTGGAATCAACTGATAAAGTGGCTTCACACAGGCTGATGCATGGCAGAATATTGTGTGACGCCTGTCTCAGCAGTTGCACGCCAGTTGAATCCCACTTAGAAGCTACCTGCATGCCACCTGCATGCTGCTTACATGCTGCTCAAATGCTTGCATGTCATGTACACCCAACTTACATGCGACTTACACGCTACTTACCAGTCATTTACAATCTATACATGTGCAAATTTGTTTGACCTACCCAACAACTCTTACATGCTGCCTTTTTGTTTTTTTTCGTGCTGCCACAGGGGTCCACTGTTCTTACATGCTGCTACAGGGGTCCAATGCTGAACTAAGGGACCGGCTGCACGAGCTGTCTGCACAGGCTGAGGCTGCACAGGCTCAGCTTGCAGCCCTCCAAGGGCTGCAGAGCAGCCTACAAGACTCAGCAGGGCCGTCAGTGGATGCATTGATTGAGGCAGCTGTCGGCAGAGAGCGTGCTATTCAAGACGCCCGTAACCGCAAAGTCTTGGAACTGCTGAACAACAAGGTGAGCTACGTCGCTTCACCAGGCGGCTTGTGCTATAGAGAGCTCATCAGAGCAGCAGGCATGAGCTGCTTCGTGCGTTTGTGTTGTCAGTGCTTGGAAAGGCAGTGCTGTTTAAATGGCGAGTCTGAAGACTAACAGCCATTTTGGCATCTGTGCAGCAGACGCATTAACCTGGGCCACTGCACGCAACATGTACCTTGACATCTCGCATGTGGGAGTCAACCCATCAACTCATTTTAGGGCTTTGCCTTGTGCTGAGTCCGGACTGAAGTCAACAGGAAAATAGCAGCATCACTGATCAAATCACCAGTATTACTGATCCTCCTTCAGCTCATAACATGCCTGCATCTGCAGAGCAAGTCCTGTGTGTCCTGAGTAATCTGGCCTGAGCATCCTTGCAAGATACAAACAAAGCATTGTGAAATGCAACATCATTGCGGCCATACCCAGCTAAAGGGCGACCTTGTGGTCCTAGCAAGCAGCTAGAGCCGTTTTCAAGTTGCGTAGGACGAGGTGATTCAGCGATTTGAGGACCGCTGCACTGAGGCAAATGCAGAAATCCAGCAGCTGCAGGCAGCTCTGCAGGATACCAGCAAACGCTTGGAGACTACCGACAACAGGCTGAGCAGCACAATGGCCACGCGCAACACGCTCAGGAAACAGCTGGAAGCCAAACATGCTGAGATGGCATCCATGCAGGCTTCTCTCCAAGCTGACAATGAGGTGCTCCAGGTATCACTGAATTCACCCAGCGCTTGAGTTGGTGCAAACAGTATTTGGCATGGCACACAGTGCTTTGCAAGCAAGTGATGGTATGTGAAGGAAGTGCAGTGATACCATGCATAGGGCCGCTTCAGAACAGTTGCACCCAACAGCTGTTGTTGCATCGTGCCTAGTCAGTAGGCACATGGCATGTACAAAGCCATGTCTGACAGATGAACCCCTTTCCCCTTTGCCCCTCCTCTGCCTGGACCCTATACATCATTCCTGTATGCAAGCTCCAAAAAGCATCCTGTTGCGCAACAAATGGGCCGGCAGAGTTGTAAACCCCCTCTCCCCCCCCTCCCCTTCCACACCCTACCTCCTGTAAACCCCTTTCATCATCATTTCATTCTACAAGCAGGACAGGCTCCCACAAGCATGCCCTAGGGAAACAGAGGGGCCAATAAAGTGATAAATGCCCACCTCTCCCCTCCCCCTCATTGAGCTCCCAACTGTCATTCTGCCCTCTTAAAGATTGTTTCTCCATGTAAGCACATTCAGCTCCAACAAGCAATCAGTAGGGCAAGGTATGGGCCTGCATGCTGATGAATACCCCATTCCCGTCCCTTTCCTTACCTCACAACCCCACCTCCCTCTTGAGTCTGCTCACTCCCTAGTGAGAACCATTTCTGTATGCAAGCAGGACAAGCTCCAGCAAGCATCCAGCAGGGTGGCAGACAGGCCTGCCTCGCCTGAGCAGGGTAAGCTGGCCACCAGGCTGCGAGCTGAGCTGGAAGTCAACAAGGAAGCCCTCCAGGCAGTCAAGGAAGAAAGTGAAACCCTTGCCAGCAGCCTCCAGAAAGCCAATTCACTCATCGAGGTGTGACTACCAAGGTTTTATTGTATGACAAATGCTGTGCCAAGCCTGGCAGGAAAGATCATTGCACTGCCAATCACACAGGTAATTGCACCTTCTCTTGCACACCGTACTGCACAGCTTGATGCCCAGCTTGTTGCACATTTCTATCATATAAAAGTAGAGTCCCTGTCAACAATCAACACACAGGCAGTCTAACAAGGCTGGCTCTGAAGGCAGAGCACTGCTCTTGTGACATGAACAGCTTGGGGTAGTGCCAAATTGACTGGTAAGCACAAGCTTGCAGCAGCCTGTCTTAGCAGCATTGCAGTCCAGTAATGGCACAGCCTGAGTATCTTGGCTCCTCCATGCATGCCTTGGTCTTTGAGGGTTCACAAGCCAGACACCCTGGCAGCAACTGACCCTGGCACTGCTCATCTGTCACCTGCAAAGCAGTTTCAAAGCGTCCAGAACAGAGCCAACCAGCCACTCAACAATTCGCTGGGCCAAGAATCAAAGACTGACGACACAGCAAGGCACCAGGGTTGTTCATGACAATCAATCTTGTTCATCGTAATCAACCTTGCAAGACAGTAAGGACTCTATCATCAAAGCCCACATAATTCCCTTGAGATTGTAGCAGTGAGCTTTCAAACAAGCGTTCAACCTGTTGGAACAGATACACACCCACAATTGTGTGCATGGTTGTCCAAAGCCTGAGCTCCCTTCATGTTGTCATGCAGAGCATGAGCTCTACAGCTTATGTGCTCACGCAGAGCCAGCGCTCTGAGTTTGTGTGGTCATGCAGAGCCTGAGCTCAAAGTTTGTATGGTCATGCAGAGCCTGAGTTCTGAGTTGGAGAGCAAGGCTGCCGATCTGGAAGCCTTACAGGACCGGTGCTACTCTAAGGATGAGCAGGTTGCAGCTTTGGGGCAGCAGGTGGAGCAGCTTGAGAGCAGTCTTGAGGCGCTGAAGCAGGCAGATAGCATGCAACAGCAGCAACGCCCATACGAATGGGGTGTGGATGTGTCCCTGGACCAGGGGGTGGGCCCAGAAGCACCCCACATGCTCCCCTCTAGCCCCGCTGCTCTGAGGCAGCGGGTGCAGACTCTGGAGGTGTGTTGACATGGAGGGTCTGCTGTCTGCAGAACATGTGACATGTGGGGATAGTGATTGTGTCATCTGCACATGCATATGAAATGTACTCTGTTGCTGTGTATGTGCCTGGGAATGCTCTGTTGCACATATGTGTGCACAGGAGGCGAGGTGCAACTTCTGGAATGTGAAGTCTGAGACACTACTTCACAATCTGCTTTGCTTCATGTGTGGTTGTGCTGATGTTCATGCTGCAAGCAGCATTGTAATGTAATGTCATGGCGTGTGAAGATCACAGAGAGAAGCAATATGATGATCTACGGTTCCCCATCATACTCCTCAACACTGCCATGGATGCTGCATGGGTGCATCACTGAAATTGCAAATTTGGGGCTGCAACGTGCTAAACAATAATGGCTGATATCATAACAATGTTACATGCAGACGGCCAATGAGAAGCTGGAAAAAGCCTTGATGGCAGGCCACAGCCATACAGCGCCTACAACTGCTACAGCGCCTTCATCTGGAGCACAAGGTAGGTGTTTACTATTCAGGCCTCATGCAACTGCAAGTCCAAACATCAGACTTTCAGGTAATGACACCAAAGCTGACTCAAGACGCCTGTCAAACTTGCCACCTGCCGCCACTGCACTCATGGCATTCACATAGACAAGTATCTGAACATTGCATGTGTGCTCCAGGAAGTTCTGCTGCAGTTGAGGCAACCATCAATAGCCTGAGATCCCTGCTGTCAGACAGGGAGCATCAGCTCAGCAGATTGGAAGCCGACCTGGCCATTGCCAAAGCGTACTCTGGATCCAGTCAGCATGTGGTGGGTGAGTCAGCACAGGACAAGTCAGCTCTCAAGATTGAGCTGGGTGTTCTGCATCAGCGGTTGAGCGAGAAGGAAGCACAGGTTGTCAATGGCGAGGAGAGGCTTTCTCGCCTTGAGGCAGTCCATAGAGTAGCTCAGGTGTGTTTTTCTCACAGTTCTAGAGTCTTGTCACAGTGATTCCAGCATACGCAAGCCTTAGACACAGGTGCAGCGCTGTGTAGCTGGTGCTGCGCCACATCAGCATGGTCAAGGCCATGCGCAAGTTCACACCTCATGGAACCAACCCAATCCAGTAAACTAAAGTTTCATTGTTGTGAAGTGATAGTTGTGTGAGCCACATGACGTACAGCCATCTCTTTCATTTACAAGCAGTCACAAACCCAGTCAGGTAGCTGCTGCTTCTAAATGCGATTTGTTTGCTCCACACTTGAATGAACCCCTGCCTCTGCGCGTGTGGGTTGAACAGGGGTACAGTGTCATCGACCGGAGCAGTATCAACAGCTGTCTGTATCAGCTGGGCATCAGAGCTCAGATGACAGGAAACAAGCAGCACTAGCTCTTCTTGATGCTGTTTATCTCAGTAACACAAATGTTTTACCTGAGCATACACAGCAGCATGGCACAGCCCAACGCCCATACTACTGACACTTGATATAGTCCAGGACAGCCCTAAGAAGGTGTTACTGTACAGTGTCTTAATGACGTCGATGCATACCTTTGCATACACAGCCATATTTGGCATAGCCAGTACTCCACTGACAGCTGTCACACTGATACACCGCAGGAGACGGCCCTAAGAAGCGAGTCTCAGCTTGAGTCAACCAGGCGCAGCCTGATTGAGCTAGACGAGGACAAGCAGGCTGTCAAAGAAGAAGCTGAGTCTGCCAGGTCTGCAATGCTAAACTACGGCGCAACCCTGTAGTTGCAAGTGTGGTATGTGCAAGTTCTGTTGTGGTCTGCCCTGGGACTTGTACCATGGTAGACTGCCTTTTTACACTGCTGCAGCTCTGTGCTGCTCCTTGAGGGAGCCTCCAGATGGTCACCTGATCTGACTGACCTAAAAGGTGCCATTCTTCAACAGATCTGGTGATTTGAGCACAATTTGCAATGGCTTCAGGGCATTGGCACTGAGGTTGAATGCCAGAGTGAGCGAGCTCACCCTAGCAGCTGAGTGCGCTCGCACAGACGGCGAGTCAGCTCGGGCTGAGCTACAGAGGGTGCGGGCGCGCCATGACAGCGAGGTACAAGCCCTTGAGAAACGGCAGAAGCAGCTTGTATCTGCCCTGAGGGCAGTCGGAGGTCGGGCACAGCCCTTAGACCTTGCTGAGGGCTTCGAAACTAGAGACTGTGGCTCTGCTCAGCCTCTCGCACAGACAGAGTCAGGGAGGCTTGAGGGTGCCACAGATGCTCTGATGGCTGTCAGGGACAGGAACCAGTCCCAAGCCATCCAGGAAGCTGAGCTGGCAGTTGCAGTCATGCAGGTACTGCATTGCAATCTAATAATAATACTGATAATGATAATGATAATGATAATGATAATATCACGATACCTGGTGACCTAGGTATGTGCGAGGCAAGTCTTGTCCCTCCAAAGCAATCTCCTCTGAGCATCCTTGTAAGGTTTATGCGATGAAGTTGCCAATACGCACTGCAACATCATCAAAAGTAGACCTAGGGCAGTCTGGGGGGCAGTGAACCTTGACTTGACCAAACAAAAGCAGTATCATTTTATGGCTTCTTGGTATCAGGCTGTCAGCTACTTTAGCCATTGCCAGGCTGCAGCCTGTGACATTCAGCTCGGTACATGTCATCTAAGGCAGCGCTCACACATCCCTATCTTGTACGCACAACATGCCTGCTTGAGATGCTTCCTCCTGATCGTATGGCAATGGCTGACAGGATGTCGATCTACTCACACCTCCACAGATGGCATATCAAGTTTTCAGATGAATGCAGCACAGACTTTACTTCTGCTTTGCCACAACAAATGCAAGGCTTGTGTAAGCTGCTGTTGCCCGAGCACATTATTGACGTCAGTGTGGCGATGTGTGGCTGTGAACTGCACAGCAGAACTTCAGGACTACTACTCTACAAGCTGCAGGGGGGAAAGGCCTACCCGGTCAAGAGCATTGGGTGACACTGTGCAGGCCAAACTGCTGGAAGCAGTGGCAAGTCAGAGGGAGGCGGGCAGGCAGCTGCAGCAAGCCCAACAGGCCTTTGATGCTGAGCGAGCCCATCTGGAGCAGCAAGTGCGCAGGAGCACGGAGGAGGGATCTGTGCGCATCCAGACGCTGGAGGACACCATCAGAAAACTGGGCAATCGAAGTGACTTGCATCAAGTCAGATCCCTTGCTCAGTTCTGTCAAGCCCAAGATTTTGAGCTGGCTTTTGTTGCACTGCAAGTTGTCATTCAGCATTACTGCATCAAGAAAGTATGCCTGTGAGGTTTGACAGGCTAGCCTAAGGGTTCCTTTATGTATCTATCATAGCTCCCATCTCAGAACCTCATGTTGTTCCCTTCCAGCTCAGTGCTGCCTGCCACTTTTATTTGCACCGTCAAAAACTTCCATGATGCGTAATACAGCATCAGAAGATCACACCTATCCAGGAGCTATGGCTCATGACCATCAGTGCTGTGCCAGGATCCTACAACTAGGCACATGTAATCAGCCTAGTTGGCCAGCAGACGCATACAACGTCCTCCTTGTTCTTTGACAGGAGCTAGCCCGCCTGGGTGGTGAAGCCTCGTTCTTGCGCCGCACAGAAGCCCGCCTCAAGTCTAACCTGGGCTTTGCAGAGGACAAGACAACTGAGCTGCAGAGGGAAGTAACTATTCTGAGGCAGCAAGTAGCCAGCTATGAGGCCAGCGAGCACGAGGCCCAAGTGCTGGAAGATGTGCAGCGCTCTGTGTCTCGTGAGAGCAGTGCTGGTGGCATCATTGCAGCCAGAATGAATGGTGAGCCCATCAGGAGACCTGTTTTTGGTTTGTTTTGTGGTGGCGTCAGGTCAGCTGATAAGATGCTTGGCATGAGCTATGTGGCATGTGCCAACACCATGAGCAAATGATGCTGCAGCTTCTGTGCTTGTGTTCTGTGCTGACCTGTTCTTGCCCTCAGGACAAAGAGCGCGGTGGGTCTGTCTATCTGCCTGAGCTGAAGGCTTTGTCAGATAGGCACAGTCTGTATGCGGCCAGCTTCAGCTTACAACTATTGAGCTGAAAACACGTATAAGGCCACCAGGCTTAGTTATATGTTATGGCAGTATGTGATGGCAGGAACCAAACATAATGGCAAGGCACAACAAGGTAGGTGGGTCCATCATCACCTTGAGGAATGGCATGCTTACCATCTTATGACATCACGAGAAGTGACGTTGCCAAATATGGCAAAGAGATCTGGATGGGCAGCAGAAATCTTAGCTACATCAGCAGACCTTAGTCTGAGCAAACTTCATTTGCACTAAAACAGAGACCAAAAGTAACAGCACACAAGCAATATAGCCTTCAATGCTGACACTGTCAGCGGCAGAGACCCTGGTCTGCATGATAGTCCCCCGTCACAACAGAATTCATAAAACGGCTAGCCAATATCGCCTTGATTGCTGACACTGGCAGCTGTGTGGGTGCAGAGTTTTCTCGGGAGCTGAGCAGCGAGGGCAGTCAACCCCACATTGTAGCCCGGCTGGTTGAAAGGGCTGAAGCCAGTGAGGTGCAGCTTGCTCAAGCACAGCAGGAGCTGAAAGCTCTCAAGCAGGTGGCCACAGCCAGGGCAGCTGCTGAAGGAGCTGGTACCTCAGCTGCCATGTCAGCTGCACAGGTCAGTCATGAATCAGCATCTGATGTGTCATCAGATGCACAAGGGCAGATGTTTTATGTGTTGCTTTCCATGGTGCGCACACAAAAAGGCTCCTCGTGCACATTTGCTATATGCCAATTGGCAGCCATTGAACGCCTGCTGCTGTTCTACTTCTTCATGAAACTTGACAAACGAACTGTGAAGATGCCTTATGTCATTGACCAACAGTGCATTGATTCGGCAAACACAGCAGCAAAGATACTGCAGGCCAAAGCTGCAGACTACTTTGCATTGTTGGCAATGCAAAACATTGCAGGAGGTTCCTCCCAAAGTCAAAGCACATAATATACTGATAAATGTATGTGTATATACAGGGACATGTGTGTCAACAGACTGATATAGATACGTGTAAACAGCTTGTCATATATGTGTGTCACCAGACTGAGCGCAAGCAAGGCCTGCAACACTTGCTGTTTTGTGCAGTCATCAATGTGTAAGGTCGTGACTCCATCTGCCTTGTGCAGGTGTTGGAGGAACGCACAGGAGACCTGCAGCGGCAGCTGCTACTGGTGCAGTCTGAGCTGAAAGCAGCCAGAGAAGATGCACAAATTCATGAGCTGGACAAGTCTCAGCTACAAGCACGGCTTGCAGGTAGAATTGACCAGCTGCTGCAATTCAAATGCTGCACATGATTCAAGGGCTTCCACTACCTAGCAATGAGAAGTTCTCCCTTGCAACTGTTCTTTAGCATCTGCTGCTGTTAAGTATTCACACCGTGCAAGAGGAAGCAAGGTAGTTCTTGGAGAACATGAGGTAGATCAAGGAGTGCAGCATGCTGCCAAAATAAGCATACTGCACAGTTGCTGACGCATTCTGTAAGCCTTTTATTCCAAACTGGGAAAGTCACTGAGCCCACTTTCAAACATGTTGTTGACAGATCACACATGTAGTGTAGTGGTGATGTCCTCACCACCCAGACAGCATACCCAGCTCATCATGATCAGCTGGAAAAGGTCATGTACATACTAACTCGATTGTCTTTTTACTTGTGTTGTCCTTGCAGAGGCGTCAAGGGAGGTGGCTTCAGCCCAATCACGGGTAGCAGAGAAGGAAAGGTCAGCATATGATTCTGAGCATTTGGCTTTGCAAACAGACTCGCAAGCCGCCAGTGATCGCTGGAAGGAAGCTGCCGATGCAGCTCGCCAGAAGGCAGACGCTGAGCGGCGTGCTGAATCAGCACAAGCAGCTCAGCTGGAAGCCAAACAGAATTTGCAATTGGCTCAACTTGATGTTGCTCGCCTTAAGGTGTAGCAGGCTGCATGCAGTATTACGAGCATGGTATAGAGCCCTGCAGGCTCATACGCTGTGTCCTTGCACTAAACACCGCCTCACACAATCAGCCGTTTCATTGCTGATGGGAAATCAGCCTTGCCAGCCATTCAAAGTTTGCAGGCAAGCAATGGCAGTATCGCTATCCCAGTGGCGTTTCAATGCCTGTTGGGTTGCAGGCGCTGAAGTGGTGGCATGCCTGACAACTTATGCTGCAGATTGACCGTGATTTGACTCTACGTGAAAGGGCACAGTGCGGCATGCTGTGCTGACACATTCTGGGATGTGCAGGCAAGCCTGGAGGCCAAGACAAAAGCTGGAAAGCGTGCTGAGCAGACAGCCCTGCAGAAGGCAGAGCATGCAGAGCACGAGTTGGCAGTGGCACGCCGGGAGTGTGAGCGTGCTGCTGGTGATGCCGAGGACCGCAAAGTGCAGCTGTCGGTGTTGGTGGAGACAGTAGAAACCCTGCAAGCTGGCACTCCTGGTAATTCTTCCATCAAATTGTTTGCCTTCCAATGTTAACAAGTCTGCAGCATGTCAAAAACTCATGCATGCACATCAATGTTTACAAACTTCATAAAGACAACCATATTGATTGGCATGGCAGGTATACATGCTGTCACTTCAGAGCAACCCGCCCTGAGCTTCAGCACAATGTCTGCTGCTGCTGCGTGCTCAATAGTCACATGAGGCAACATGTTTTGGAAACACGGCTAAAGTGCATATATCAGGTGCCTGAAACGCGTGCTGAAGCACAGACAATGGGTGGTTGGTCATATGTGAAAGGCAGCAGCAAAGGTTGTCCTCTGATAAAGCTTGACAGACTGCAGCAAATGTTCCGCACTGACCATTACCGTCTTGATGTTGTAGGTGAAAAGGATCAGCGGATCGTGTCACTGACAGCTCAGCTAACAACAGCGTGCATGAAGGAAGCTGTGTCAGAACGCAGGTGAGTGCCCAACGCTGCTGAGAAGGCTGCTGGCCATTTCCCCGCAGAGCAGTCATGCTAGTGCTGTGCAATAGGCTTGCACATCTGCTGGCCTTCATCAAGCAGTAATGCCAGTGCTGTGCAATGCAAATGCAGATGCCACAGCAACATGGCTGACTTGAGCAGCATGAGCGCTAATGCCCTCAAGACATGCATATAACACACATTTCATGTACATCCCGGGGAGAGACAGAAAATTGTTGCTTACTACCAGCAGAAATTGCACATCTCCTAGATGTCCACCGCTGAGGTAGGATTCTGCTAGGTAAAGCCTGGATGCGGTTCAGCTGTAGCGGTGAGGCGGTGCTGTAGGCTGCACGGGCTGTAGGTGGCTCAGCTGTCAATATTGCAGGGGCTGCAGACGCTCAGCTGTAGAATTGTAAGAGGTGTAGATCTTCAGCTGTAGGGCCAGTAGGGGCTCAACGTTGGAAGGTGTGGGACCAGAACGGGGCTCAAGTGTGGACAATTTTTATAAACTTCACGAGTTCAGGTGTAGAGGCTGTTGTGACTCAGCTGCAGGAGCAGTATGGTCTAGGAAGAAGACCACCTTGCCTCCTCTTCAGCTCTTGCAGAATCTGTTAGGCTGCATGTATGTTCCTACATGCACCTCGTCAGGCCAGCTGTGACATACAACCATGAAGGCCTCCTTGCAAGCGCCTCCTGCCTCCTTTGCTGCTTCTTCTTGCTGCTTACAACACTGCCAGTATTGTCTTCAGGGCAGCTCAGCTACAGTGTGAGATGGAGGAGCAGGCCACCAAGGTGCTCAAGGTACAAGCTCAGCTTGACAAAGCTGAGCACCTGTCGAGCGAGAAGGACACAGAGGGTGCCTTCAGGAAGGCTGCTGCTGAGGCTGCTGCCCGGGACGTCAGTGCCTTGAGGGGTGAGCTCAAGGCCCATGCAGATGCAGCTGCCAAGGTGAGAAACCATCATTCTCCCATCCACGTGCACCTTTGCTAGTAATGGTCATGTCCTGTCTAAGTACAATCAGCTGCCTTGCGGGGTGAGGCCTTCATAGGCAAGGCTGCTCATGCACTGCCTATATGAGCTGTAATTCACAAGGTCTGAAGATTCTGGTCATGAGCGCCAACATTACATACAGCTGCAGTTGCTTGTTCCAATAAGCACGTGTATGCTCAATCAGTGCTCAGAACTGACAGATTGTCATTCTTTGACAAACCATTCATAAAGACCGAATCTCTCAGGCTAATATGACCATTGGCTCAAAATGCTTTACTGTCACTAGATTGGCATGTCCACACTTGCAGCAGCCTACAAACAGAGATGACGCCAAGCGCAACACCAATAATGTTGATCGCGATCACACACATTCCCACCTTGCGCTTACAGCTCACTGCTCAGCCTGAACTTCTGACTCTGTTGCAAAGATTTTCCTATTTGCATTTGGCTGCCTGTCTGTACTCTTGGATCAAAGGCCATGGCTATGTATGCAGCTAATCGTTTGCCCAAACGTGCCAATGTCTGGAGAGGCGCAGTGGACTCTAGATGTCTCTGGATGCGCATGTCTACCTTACATTCCTTGTTGGGAGGAAGGTAAGGAATTACTTTTGTTAATGCGTTGTGCCTTATAGGGAGCACGAGAGGTGGATGATGCTCGGAATGCTGCCTCAAAGGCTGAAGCTGAGGCAGCCGGCCTCAGAGCCGCTCTAGATGCTGCCCGCACTCGCCACTTTGAGCAGCTGACCAAGTAAGATTACCAATTGCTGACGCAAGTCTGTGACTGAGACCCTATACTCCTGGTCATTGGCATCTTGTTCCTGTTCTTATTCCGGCCGCTGTAAGCATGGGACTGCAGAGCCTGCTGTCAACTTTTGGTCATGAACAACAGCTTGTTGCAAAATGTGTCAGAGCGCCAATGGCACTGTATGCACCATACTGGTCAAAGACAGGCAGACACTCAGACTGTGTCCCTTTGCTACATTTCTCTGGCTTGCAAAACCACAGAAGATCCTAAGGCACACCCAGGCTGCTAAGCATACCTCAGGATCTGTAGACAGCTGATCCTCTTCTGGCTCAGGGAACGCGCAGAGGCAGCTGCTGTTAAGCGGGAGACAAGGCCAAGCGCCTTGCAGGCCGCTGCAAGTCCAGTATCTGAGGGCAGCATGGCAGGGCCCTGGGCCCTGTTGCCCCAGCCCAGCAGCCTCAGCCTGGCAGCCGGCATCGATGAGTTGGTGGCTGCTCTGAAACCATGCAGGCCGATGGGAGGTGTAGCAAGGGAAGACAATTCGTTGTCCACCCCAGGTACTGCAGGCTGGCCTGCAAGTGATCATCAAAACCCACGCCCACATTGCTTTCCCTGGCCTCCGCCCCTCTGCCTTGTTGTGGGGTTACATCTCAATGTGACTGGCTGAAGCAGACAACATTTTGCCCTATCACCCCCGTTGCCCCCCAGGGCAGCTAGAAGAAAACACCCAGGGGGCGAGGGTGGCCAGTTGGTTTCAGCCCAACCCTGTTACCGGATAGGCTGAACTCGATATGCTTGGCTGCAGTGACTTGTGTCCTGCAGCTTGCGCTGCAAGCCAGTACCCTTAGCCTATTAGTCACAACTGCTGCATCCCCATATGTCTTGCTAATTGGCCCTGAGGCATTCTGCAACATCACTGCAAGTTCTGTTGGTACACACAAACAAGTGTCCAAACCTATTTGCTGTGGTGCATACCTGGTACACAAACAAGTTTCCAAACCTGTTTGCTGTGATGCATACCTGATACGACCTGGGGCTGCTGCTGACCTCAGGAGATGATGACATGCCGCACAGAGTGGTACAGCGCATGAAGGCAATGCTGCTGGAGGCTCAAGCAAGCAGTGCAAAAGCTGAGGCAGACCTGCGTATTGCTGCAGCCGAGGCGGCGTCTCTTGCAAGCAAAGTCAGGTAGCGGCTTGTTTGCTGACAAACTGCGTACTTTGATGCTGCTCACCATCTTTCACACATCAAGCTCATCATCAGTCAAGTGCCGGCCCTTTGGAACAATGCCGCAATGTTTGCCTCGTCAACCTTACTGTTTGACCTCCCATGCCAGTGATCATCTCCATTCCACAAGAACTTCAAGGTTGACATTGTTACTCCTACAGTACTACTGTTATTGCTGTTTATAAAATGCTTGTGGTACACATATACCTGCGTTGTTTGCACAAGGGTAAGCATCGGTGCCAGAACCGCGCGTGTGCCGTGCTTGCACTGTCATGCATGCAGTCATGATAATGCCTCTTCTTTGAGCTCCACAACCATGCGCCATGCAGGCCTCTGGAAATGGCTTTGGAGCGGCGCACCAATGAGAGGGAAGCTGCAGTAGCCGAGCTGGAAGCCTCAGTCGTCATCAATACTGCACGCCAAGACCAGGTGAGCTGATACCCCCCAACCTACCTGTCAACAACTGCCATGCACCTTGAATATACAGTTGGTCAACTGCCTTACCATACAATGAGATAACAAGGAAACGCCACCAAACAAATCTGTATCATGTGAAGATACATTCATGTATGTATAATACTGTGATTGCTGTTGCACTTCAAGTTGATATGATGGTCGTGGTTCCAAATGTGATGCCCTTGTTGTTCTTGCACCCAGCAAGCCATGCCTTTGCTGCCAGCATTTCCAGCAGAAAGAAGGGATGAGCTACGCCTGCAAAACAAGCAGAAACAAAGGCAGACGTTCAGCTCAGACATGACAGAGCCATACATAAATGTTCGGCAGAGCAAGCTTGCTGCCTGCAGTCTTGGAACCTGCTATGACATTGAGTGACGTCACTACATCAAGCAAAGGTACTGAACATGCCACAGTGACAAGTCCTGCTCCTGCCCCTGCTGTTGCACTGCAGGTCAGCACGCATGCAGAGCAGCACAGCAGTCTGCAAGCTCGCAGAGTGGCGGCACTATCAGACGAGCTGGACAAAGCCAATGCCCAGGTGACTCAGCTCAGCATCAGCCTGAAGCATGCTCACGGTCAGAAGAGCAGCCGCAAGTGGCAGCGTGATGCTCTGCAGCGCAAGCTGGCCATCTGTGAAGGAGATATCCAGGCGTTGGAGTCCAGGCTTTCTGCTGCTCACATGGAGGCTGCAGGTCAGCAGTGCATCCTTCCCCCCCCCTTGCTGCTGTTTACCCCCCTCTCCCCCCCCTATCCAGCCAGCCTCCCCCCCCCCCCCCATCCCCTCCACCCGCGCAACCCCAGCACCCTGTCCTACTCAACCCCTTCCCACCCCTGCCCCCCCTTCCTTCTGTGTTGGCTTAAGCCAGATGGGAGCTGATGTTGACCACAGCTTCTGTACCAGCACTCCTGTTGGCGAGTCTTTCTCACTTGTGCATGTCATGGGGAAAAAGAGCAAGGGTGCATGCGGACCTCCCACAAACAAGGGTACGGCTGCAGGCCACCATCGCTGCACCGAACGCATAACCAGGGCGTGGCATGGAAGTGCTGTATCAAATGCATCAATGATCAAACCCAACCAGCTTCCAATGGTAGGCTCACTTGCCTGTTTGCGCTTTTCTGCTCTTGATGAGCTAGCTATGTGCAAGGCAGATCAAACTACTTGAGAGCAGTTTCTGTTATGTATACACCACCATATTGGCAACTCAACAGGGAATGTCTCTACACTGAGGCGCTGCCTGGAGCAAGGGCGTCTCATGTGGTGACCGGACCAAGATGCAACCATTGCAGGTACAGCGGATGCCAGCAGGTCCCAGAGCATTGAGGCAGCCATTCAGCAGCGTGACAGCGACATCAAGGCCTACTTTGACACCCACCTTCTGAAACATGTGCTCAACCCCGACCACCAGAAGCGTGCCATGGCACTGACCAGGGAGATCTGCGGCCTCAAAGTGGCGCACCAGCAGCTCATTGCTGCCCATGCTGCTGCCAAGAAACTGGCTGGGTCTGCATCTCTGCAGAGTGTCACCCTCAGGCAACAGCTGCAGGTATGCAAGCGCGTTGACATTTGCAGCTGTCGTCATACATGTCAGCATGTCAGCATGCTGCTGCCATGAGACTGGCTGAGGCTGCGTCTCTGCAGAGCATCACCGTCAGAGCACAGCTGCGTACAGGCCCTTGCACGTGTGCATGGGCATTGTCCCAGCATTCGCAAGCGTACATTTATGTGTATGCTCCTGAGCATGTCACAGCGTTCAGCCCTTGCACAGGCATTTACCCACATTACTTCTGCCAGCGCTCTTGCAATCCTTTTGTAAGCTGCGGTCTGCTGACTCAGCATGGTCCCTCTGGCAGATGCTGGCCTTCTAGTTGCCAGAGGCCTCTTGGTGACGTTGTAGCTGAACTGTCTGAGTGAAAAACTGGTGTGATGTCTCAGCCATGCGCCTCACTGCGGTCAATTTCCATTGCTGCTGCTGCTGTTGCTGCTGCTCAAGGCATTGCTTAAAGCATCAGGGCTTGGCTTCAGTCTTACAAACTCCCCTAGCTCACCATCAGCTGTGAAGGGCCACCACTTTGTATGATACAGTGTGTTTAGTATAGTTGTTGATCATCACCACTGACACTATGCAGTCTCTCTTCACTCAGCAGGATCATCTGGGAGATGTGAAGTACATTATAGACTGTCAAGACTCCATTCAGACATGACTTTATTGCTTGTTGGTACAATTGAACAGTGTTGACTGCTGGCCAAAGCTTGCAAAATTACTCTTCTTCTGTCATTCCTACCAGCCTGTGAGCGAATGTGTACAGGTCCTGGAGGAACAGCTGACTGCAACGCAAGAGGCAAGACCCGACACAGCCTCAGGCAGCAACCAGGCAGCTTCTGAAAGCAGTGCTGCCCGTCAGCTAGCTGGCAAGGCGCATGAGGTGTATCGGCTCCAGGAAGAGCTTCTGCAGCAGCGCCAGAAGCTGGCCTTCCAGGATATCCAAGTTCAGGAGCTGCATGCTGCACATCAGGCTGCCAAAAACAAGGCCCAGCAAGCGCAGGATGAGGGCCTCAGGCAAGTTCTGTGCTCGGCCTTGCAGCTCTCACTTTTCTCCTGCCTGCATTTGTGCACATGCTTCATGAGAATGGCTTGCTTGATGGAGTCAAGCAACGTCGGTCATGTGCTGGTCACAACACCATTCTAGAATATTAAGTATGATGAATTTTCTCAAGGGAATGGGTTGAGGTGCGCCTGTGTTGCCGTACTGATGACATGCTGAACACAGAGGACTGTGATGATTTTTAGCAATTGCAAGCCTCCTCAGGCCGGCAGCCTAGAGCTAAGCTGATTACAGGCAAAGGGAAAAGAAAACCCCAACTCTATGGATGCTTTCCCACATCCTATTGCATACATTCTTTTACAAACGGAAAGCAGCAGCCGAAGCAAGCCTGCGTGTGTCGGGGGATTGGTAAGCTGAGCTGAGCATCATAGAAAAGCTTGGGTGTACCTCAAGCTTCTTTACATAGACCCATCGTATCTTCCATCCTTTGTCGTGAT
This sequence comes from Asterella californica, assembly GCA_036924285.1. Lineage (NCBI taxonomy): Eukaryota > Viridiplantae > Streptophyta > Marchantiopsida > Marchantiales > Aytoniaceae > Asterella > Asterella californica. The sequence continues at coordinate 24,298 of JAYKYS010000652.1, forward strand.
GTTTCTGAGCTGAGCTGGTGGCATGTTGCATCAGGGCAGTGCAGCAGATTAGAGAGCAGCTGGCCTCAGAGTTCAGCAGTGAGCGCAACTCCCTACTCAGGGAGGTCCAGCTCACTCAGCAGCAGCAGCAGGAAGCCCTGGCTCAAGCACAGAGAGGTACTCTGACCTAGCTGACCCTTGTCTACCTGAGGGGGCGGGGAGGGGGGGGGAAGGGCTCTAAACTGCATATATAAAACTCAGAACCAGGAGACGACTGACTGTGGCTCCACCATGCCTAGCTATCACCTGCTCCTCAGACACAAGCCAGTGATCAGATGCATGAATGCATATTTGGCTGGTTGCATAACTTCGCCATCCTCAGGTATTCAGTACTGTGTGGTTGTGCAAAGCAGCAGTTGCAGCAGCAGCGGACAAAAAAGTGCTTTGTCATACTGGATGTGTCCAGCTCTGCACCGCATCCTGGGCGCTGCATACAGTGGCGTATTCATCCTGGCAATGCGCGTCAGAGATGAGCAGAAACAGAACATCCATGAACAGTCATTGGCGCTGCTTGTACTGTAGTCTCCAGTGCTTGTTTCTCTGACTCACCATCCCGCACAGTAAATACAGGTGATGGGGGGTTTTAGCTCTGTGTAAGCACCTTCAACAGGACAAGTCCCAATTTTGCTGAAGATTCTTTTCCATGCATAGTCTGAGCTGTTTGAGGCTTTCATGCAGAAGCTGCTGCATCTCGGCAGGACTTTGCTGAGCAGCTACAGGAGTTGCAGCGACAGTCCCAGGTAGAACTGGATGCCTGTCCCACCGCTGAGCAATACAACCAGGTACCCTGCTGGCTTGCACATATCCCATTTATTGTCAAATGAGGTTGTTGCTTGTCATTCCCACTGCTTGCTTTGTTGTGGCAGCATTCAGAAGATCAGCAGCTGTGAAGACTGCATGCCACAACAGGCCCCTTGATTACCTCACGAGGGTGAATTGCCTCAACAGATTGACTGACTGCAGATGCCATGTTTGTTTGCTGCTCCTCCCACAGTACTGTCATGACTTCTAGACACTGTGACTCAAAGTTTGCACATGCCTTGCCCTTGCAACACAGCCATACAACAATTTCTCACTGCAGCCCACATGTGTCTTTTAGCCTACACGCTGTCCGCCTGTTGTCTGACAGGTGGTGGACACAGCCAATGCAGCGCAGGAAAGCACGCAGGAGATGGAGTCAGAGTGCTCTGCCCTGCAAGCCGAGAATGAGCAGCTACGGTCGGTGGTGAGGAGCCTGGAGGTGCAGGTCAGCGAGCTGCAGGCAGATGTTGAGACACGAGGCAGCGCTCTAGACAGCCTGGAAGGCACCCTCAGCAAGATTGAGAGGTCTGTGGACAGTGGCAGGGACAGGTCTCCAGTGGCAGGTGACCTTTCCTGCCTATGCACTGGGACACTCAGGATGAGTCTGACCGATAAACAGACAGTCTTCTGGCTTCGTGCATTATGCAAGTCTGTTCTCCCCTTGCAAACACAAAATCTAACTAGCGTGATGCACGTGTTATCAACAGCCGTGTGTAGTCATCATATGGCTACAGGTGGGGCCAGGAAAATGTCAGCGGGCAAAGGATCCACTGGGGCTGGAGGCAGGCCCGGGACTGCCCTAGGGCTAGGCAAAAGCAGTGCAGGCCACAGCGATGGAGCTCTGGCTGCCCTGTCACGCCAGCTGGTGCAGGCCAAGATGGCTGAAGCCGACGCCCAGCGCAAGCACAGGTATACAACAGCAATGTGCATTTGCTGTTGGCATGCACAGAACTTCCAGTACAGAAAATGCAAGCATGCACATAATTTCATTCATTCCAGTCATCACAATGCAAGAATTTGACTGATGCAAGGCGTGGTGTAATGGCATTGCTTGTGAAGGAAAGTGGAAACTAGAAAACGTGGTACTGCTGCTTGGGGCATATTCAGTACAGTTAAGACTGCCCAAGACAATCTATTAAAATCAATGCATGCGCTCGTGACGTGGTGACAGTCAGCAAAAAATTACGCCACAGCGTATTATCTGTGTTGGCACATTGCATCAGCCTGGTGTCCTTGAGTGATGACAAATCATGCCTGCAGGGTGTCTGCACGAGCTGAGCTGAGCTTGAGGCAGCGACTCAGCCAGCGAGAAGACCGCATTTCTGAGCTGAAGGATGCCTTGGCAGCAGCCAAGGGACCACTCCCTGGCACACGCTCTGCAGCCCCACCAACCCGGTCCCATTCCCCTCGCCGATGCTTGACAACCATTCCTGACCAGAGCCGTCAAAGCCGCCCTGAGTCACACTCACATATAGACACCCAATCCCCTCGAGACCGACCTCACTACAGCCGTGCACAGCAAACAGGGCCATCCTCAGGGCTGGAGCAGCATCCTGCCCTAAGCCCTGAGGGTTCTCATGAAGAGGAACAGGTCACTCTGGGCCAGCTGCCTAGGCGTCGTGCCCAACCAGCTCAGAACAGAGTTGGCGCCGAGGAGAGTAACGAGCCCCTAAGAGCAGGTGCTCACAGGACGGCTTTCAAGCTGCCTTATTTCCAATCCAAGCCTCATGCAGCTGCTGGCATGGAAGTGAACAGCCTGGCTCCGACCCAACAGGCAGCGGTGCAGCTCACTGAGGCGGCTCATGCTGATCGTGCAAGCCAGGATCTCCCTAGTGAGTGTCCACGCACACAAGAGATGCTCTTAGGATGTAGTGTGCCATCAGCAATGCCAGGCAAGGATCTCAGCACTCACAGTGGCATTGAGCGCAACTGCTCATGGTGTCGTAGACGTTTTAGTCACAAACCTAGTGAGCAGTAAGGTACCATAGCTACGCCTTTGCTGTGCCTGTCCTTGCTGGCATGCCTGCTCTGAGAAAGATAAACGCAGGAGTGGCACACTGACATCGCAAAACATGCAGGGCAGGAGCACAAAGCACCTTGGAATTCGCTTGTCACAGACTGTCATGCCAGGAAATTGCTGCTCATGCTTTCATGCATACCATCACAATTCCAATCAGTCCCCTGTGATGCTCTCTGCAGGAACTACGGTGAGCCTGCGTTCTCCAAGAGGGTATTCATCTCCTCGGCAGCTGAATGACCAGATCTCAGACCTTAAAATTGAGCTGGCCCGAAGGGACGCAGAAGTGGAATACCTGGAAGGGCAACTGGCAGAGGCAGTTGCAGCTGATAGGCCTCATGTACAGCCCCATGCTGACAGGTCTCCTGACAAGGTAAGCTGGTCACGCTAAAAACCGGCAACAGCATCTCATTTGATGAGGCGCCATGTGACCGGTACTGCATGCTTCATTTGCCCACATGGGAAGCAATGTGGCAAAATGTGGCAAAACTTCACACGGCATGATGCTGCCTGGCATGCCTCCTGCGCTGCAATCTGCAGCCTGCTTGGCACCCACCAAGCCAAAGGCATACACTTCAGTACCTCTGTATCTTTTGACAGAGCAAGCGAAACCACCGATATGCATTTCTTCCCTCACTTTGTTTGCGTTGTTCTGGTTGAGGCTAGTATGACGCTTGGTTGTTTTCAGACGCAATAGCACACAATGTGATGACATGCACATCAGGTCTACATATAGTCATTGTGGCAGTACTAGACATAATTTTCACTGCATACAGCTACATCACCTCTCGTACACTAAGTCACACAAAAGTCACTTGTTACTGTAACTCTGTTTTCCACCCTGAATGGTCAAGACCTGCCGATGTATAGACCCCTGGCAGTAGCATGATTCTGCTGTCATTGTTCTTGCATTTTGATGTGTGCAGGATGTCAGCCTCATGGCAAAGCGAGCTGAGGAGCTGGAAGCCTCGCTTGGCCGTCTCCAGAAGGAGTGCAGCCAGGCTGTTGCTGCTGCTCAGGCTGCGGTGGGGCGCCCCTCCACCCCCCGGGGGTCACCCCGCTACTCTGAAGATGGGGCTGCAGGAGCCAATGTGCAGGATATTGTTCAACAGCTTGTAGCCAAGCTCAAGGTTGGTTGCTCTTATCTGTCTCAGTCAAGAAGTGGCAATCAACTGCAGGTGTGATGATCTTGCTTCCTTTTCTGACCTTGAAAGAACGTGAAGCAGTGCATAGGCGCATGTCTGTGCAAAAGTGTGCATGAACCTATGGGTTGCATGTACAAATGGCTAGATGGTCATGAGCAAATGAAAAGGGTTGACTGGATGGGTCTGCAAGTGACTTGGTAACTCTCTGCCTCCCTGCCTATGTGTCTATCTGTGAGTCACACCTTCAACATAGTGCCAGGAAGTGGTATGCCAGTGCATGGTCTACAGTGCATGATTTACAGTGCACTGCCACAACCCTCTAATCAGCAGTGTCATTCTTTCACCATCGTCATCATCATTGGCATCATACACACTGCCACTATACTATGAGTGCTGTGACACAGTTTAACCACTCACACTGCCTTACGATCGGCTCACAGCACAGCTCGTGAGCAAGACTTACACCCTGACATGGCAAGGCATTCCCCAGGACCGAGATGCCAGTCTCAAGCGGCTGAGAGCTGTTGCCAAGACCACAGCTGAGAAGGCATCAAAGGAGAGGGCGGCAGCTGCGGCTCAGCCACTGGAGTCCTCCCAACGGGCAGTCATCCGGGATCTCAGCCTCAGAGTGGCCAACCTTACCAGGGGCAACAATCAGCTCAAGGAAGAGAGGGAGCGTGCACAGGTGTTGTTATTGTCAGCATATCTATGTTGTCATGAAAAATAGCAGTACCAGCGGGGCACAGTGGCGGCGGCATGGGGGCTAGTGTCATAGGCTGACAACATAGCACAAACAAGTTACTGTATGTTGATACAGTATGAT